>PYAF01000353.1:948028-1012830 GCA_007407185.1 Glycine tomentella
TAAAGAGTTATATATATATATATATATATATATATATATATATATATTTAGATTCAAGATTGGATCCAAAGGTATAATTCTACAATCGAAAGTCATAGAACAAATTCTATTGAAGAGGTAGAATAAAAGTTATGGGATAACTCTATTCTAAAAAAAATTAAACTTTTATCATATACTTAAATGACGCAAGTTATCACTCACTTATGGCAGACCTTGTACATTTTTAGAGAAGAGTTGTTTTGATTCATATGTTGGACAATCATTAAAAAAAAATATGATTCATAGATTGGAAAATCTTAAATACTTATCTATATACCGAGAGAAAGAGATAGAAATAAATAAACTAAATCTTTATTATTTTATATAAGAGGCTATCTTACGAATTAAGATAAACTGTTAGTGAAAAAAAATTATGAATATTTAATATAAGAGTTTAGTGATCATGTAATTATAGTATAAAATAGTTCTATATAATTATGTAATTATATAATATCGTTGACATAATTTTAATATAATTATTATAAAAATTAACAAATTTATTATAGATGATGATAAATGGGTGAGTGAATAATAGTGTAAGATTATTTAAGGTGTGTGAGTATGTAACCTAATTTATCTTAACATAATTATATAAATTCAAATTCAAAGTAATTAATCCATGAGCTATGTGGAAAATAATAAAAAAGATCAAGTGTATTGATTGGTAAGGGCCTGGGCCAAGTGAGGTTAGTGGGGCAGGCCCATTCTAAAGGGTGCTTGGTGGTGTTGTGTTGTGATATTCATTGATTGATTGGTCTGCATCTGGGAGTGGGACTGTGGGAGAGAGAGATGCCGAAGAGGACAACGCACACATACTCAAGCGAGGATGCAGCTCCGGAGGGTCCACACTCCGATCTCTTTGTTTATTACTGCAAACATTGCGGATCCCATGTCCTCATAACAGGTATGTGTGTGATTATGCAATTATTCTGAATCCCTAATCCCTAATCTCCTCTTGTCTCGCAGATACCCAATTGCAGAAAATGCCTAAAAGGAAAACCGACAAAGCTTATGTACTGGACAAGAGCAAACATCTGGCCCGATTGAACATGAAGGAAGGCGGGAAAGTAGTGTTAAAACGAGGAGAGGGGAAAATGGAGAAACAATTCCGCATGAACTGTATGGGGTGTGGACTCTTCGTATGCTATCGGGCCGAACAAGAGTTGGAGTTATCGTCTTTGATATATGTCCTTGATGGTGCCCTCAGTACTGTTGCTGCCGAAACCAACCCACAGGATGCCCCCGTTCCACCCTGTATATCCCACCTTGATGGCGGACTCGTTCAACTTGCTATTGAAGTCGAAGATCGTGCTCAACGTTCCGCCATCACCAGAGTCAATGCCGATGATGTTCGAGTCACTGTTGCTGCTCCTGCTGCCCGTGGAGAGGCTAACAACGAACTCTTGGAATTTATGGGAAAAGTTTTGGGCTTGAGATTGAGTCAGATGACTCTTCAGCGAGGATGGAATAACAAGTCAAAGCTGCTTGTGGTCAGTCACATACATTCTAATCGATTTCGCCTTCTTCTTTCCAACTTAACTAATTCTCTTTTACATTTCACTACTGTTTCTTTCAGGTAGAGGATTTGACAGCTAGACAAGTTTATGAGAAACTTTTGGAGGCTGTGCAACCTTAGCTTTGGTATCCCTGCTCTCCTTCCACAGCAAGCCAGGTTGAATCTCATTTTTTCTGTAAAAATGAGTTTTCGCTTTAAATTTCAGCTGTAATGTTTTTTACTTAGATACAAACCAGGGCCGTTGGCTACGTTGCAATTGAAAACCTTACTATATAACTCATGCTTGGATAGTATAATTAGTGCATATTTGGATTAAAGTTTGCAAACTTAAGTTTGCAAAAACTGACTTTTTGTGAAAAATTTACTTTTAAACATATTTTTTTTTTAGGGGTAATCAAACATGATCCTAAATTCATTTTTACTTTCAAACGTACTTTTGGGACTTTCCTACCGGAAATCCAAACACACTTAGTACATCTTAAAGTTTGCAAACTTAGGTTTGAATCAAAAGTATATTCTGAACTTTAAGTTAGATAAAATGACATTACTATAACATGATTTATGATGATTGGATATTTTTTTATTCAAAAGTATGTTAAGAAAATGAAATTTGTTTGAAAAGATCAATCAAACGTACTTTTACTTTATGTTTTCATTTTAAATATACAAATCAAAAGTACTTTTACTTTAAAAGAATCAAATTTGTTGCTCTGATTCAAATTCGGGTTTGCTCCAAATGTGAGTTGCAAAAGTAATTTTTAGAGAACCCAAATATCATACCAAACTAAGTTTGACACTCCAAAAGTATTTTTTGAGGATGACGTCTAGCCTGGTCGAGTAGGTGGTCTACCATGGTCAAAACAATACTGACCATTAGATTTTGTTTTTAAGAATTCAAGGGTCAGGATTGGTTATTTGCTACTTCTTTAAACCATAATTTTGATTTTTGATTATTTTAATATCATAAATGTATTTGACAAATTTATCCGTGGCATATCTCCCCTTCTCTCTCAAGTCTCAACGATCTTCCTCAACGGCCAACCCAAAGAAGAACAGATAAAATCAGTAAAAGACACACAAGAACAAAAAGTTGAATTCCTATGTTATGTTTTGGAATGATGAAGATTCAGAAAATAGTGGAGGATAATGCAAAACGTGGAACACAAACTACAAATCTAGAAAACAGTGGAGATAACATAAAAATAATGAACAATCAAATCCAAAAATTAAACATACTGACAATACCAAAACTAACACAAGAAATTGAAAAAAGGAATTACAAAATCACATTCAGAAATAAAATCCTCAAAGGAAAGGCCCATAAATCGGAAGGAAAATTGGTCTGATCCAGTTTTGTCACGATCGCATGTGAAGGTTGTGTACTTGTGTCTTTTATCGTTGCAAAGGTTATAGCGACATTGTTTTGACGCAAGCTATGTGTTGTTTTGTGGTGGCTCTAGCAGCGATGTTTCAATACAAGATCTGTGGGTTATGAGTAGAGATCTGCATAGCCACTCTCTTCTCCAGATCTTCACCATCACCGTTTCAATGTCACAACTTCACCACTACGGCTCCGACATCTTTCTCTTCTTCTCTCTCTTGTTCTTCCTCTGGTGGTCGACAGTCATCGTAAACACCACACTATGGCATTGTCGTTGTTGCACGTCCAACAATGACCATCAAAACGTTGCATACACCATGCATGTCATCTTCGTCTTCCATATTTCAGTAATTCAGTTTCTCACGCCGTCTAGGTTTAAGCCGTTGGTGGAACAACCCTGGTTTTCATTAATGTTATATAGGGCAATCTCTCTTTTAAAAAAATATTTAATTGACTGGTAAAATAAATCTAAAATACGAAATAAAATCCATTACTGCTGGTCAAATAACACTGGAGCATCGTGGACTGCATTGTTAACTTGACCACGCTAGACGTCGTCATGTTTGAGATACCCGAGGGATCAAAATCTTACTTGCTATGACCATGTCCTATGCAACTATGTAGTAGGGTATCATGTCAATGTAAATGTATTAACTTAAAATGCAATAGTGTAGAGTGTCACACTAATAAATGTCAAATTAACAAATAAGTCAAAATTTAAAAAATCAAATTCAAAAAATGAAGATATCAAATATGATAAAAATATAACTAATTATTTATTTTTACATGATTAATTTATAATTTAAATTTAATACGTATAGGACAGAAAACATAAATATTACTCGTATAAATGGATAATGCGCATCTTAGGATGTCACACTTATACTTTCGCAAAATGTCTAGTTAACAAATAAATCAAAATTTTACAACTTAAAAATAGATGAAACATAAACTACGTCTAAGGTGATAAGTGGTTTAGGTGGTTCATGGTGGTCAAAACGATATCGACCATTAGATTTTGTATTTTAAAATTGAAGGGTCGAGATGAGTAACTCGAAACTTGTTTGAGTCGTAATTTTTAATTTCGATTATTGCAATATGATAAATGTATTTGACATATTTATCCTTATTGTTGAAATTAATGACTATATGTCGATTTAGCTTGATTTGTTTCAACTTTCAATCAATCAGTTAGGTTTGAACTTTGTTGAGTGATACAAGAGTAGGGTTTTCTTTTACCGTCATTGGTTGCTTTGCCATCATATGTCATTGACGAACGCAACTCTCCCTTTTCTCCTTCTTTTCCTTTTTTTTCACGCCTCTCATCCGTTCCCCCGTTGTTGTCACAAATACTCTGACTCTAACACTGACTTGGCATTGCCATTATGCACAGACCACACCACATCACTCCTTACTCTGGATCTCTCACGATGATTAGAGTTCGTGAGGGCTAAAACTTCCCTCTAATAATGATTCTGATTGCATCAAGTGTGAGTTTTGATTGTATCATGTGCAAGTTTTTTAAAAAATTTCTACTGTTTGAATCCATGATTTTAATCTATCAATTGCATTGTTATCGACACTGTGTGCAAGTTCTGATCGTATCCCTTAGATTTAAAGTGTTGTTAGCTTTGTGTTTTTGTATATGTATCAATTTGTTTGGCTCCTATGGTGGGAAAGGAGGATAGGCGCGAGAAAGAAAAAGAAAAAGAAAGAAAAGGTGAGAAGGAAAAATAAATAAAAAGTTGTCGCTATTATAGTAGTGTCACAATCGTCTATTAACAACACCAATGAAACCACCTAAACCTCCTCGTTGACATCGTCAAACTCTATTGTTGATAACTACTTGTTATGAACGAGTTTAGTCTCAAAAATAATTTTAGATTTTTCCTTATTAAACTCTAACTTTCATCGAATGACAATAAAATTATGGTGATAATTGAATGCTAACCTTCATTAAAATTATATTGGTCAATATATTTTTTAATTGACTAGTAAAATAAACCAAAAGTATAAAAAGAACCTAATATATGCGGGTCATTGACAAATGGATCACGATAGTCTACCTAATTAGCTAGACCATGCTAGAACTCATCTGAAATATGTTGATTATATTAAAACATGAAGTTTATTAAATATATTTTATATTTTAAAATAAGTTAATAATTAATAGACGAAAAAAAGTTTCTTTTTCAAGTGTATAAAAAAAAGGTTGATTTTATAAGTGAAGTTGTGAATCAGAGTAAATTTCGGGGATAGATGTGAAATTAAAGAATGGGTGCAAATGCAATGCAGGTGTTGAAGTCCACGTGTGTGGAGTCTCTCGAAGGAAAGAAAGAAATCCCAATATCCCCCATCGGACCCATGAGTTGAGTGAGTAGTGTAGAGGGTAAGGAAGAAGAAGAAAAAATCGCAATGGACTCTCTGCGTGTGTATGCCTCTACCATTCATCTCTGTACTTGGACTTCTCGGAACAGAAAACATAACCGTAGTAACCATTTCAGATTCCTCCTTCCATCTATCCCTCCGCCTCGCCCTCTCCATCTCCGATTGCCTCCGGTTATCTCCGCTATCTCTTCCTCCCCCCAAACTCAAACTAGGGACGACCAAGAACAAGGAAAGAAGAAGCGCACTTCTTCGTCCATGAAGAACAAAGTTCGCTTGCAAGTTCGATTAGATCACCAGGTTCAATTTGGCAATCACGTTGTCATTCGAGGATCAACAAAACAATTAGGCTCCTGGACCAACAGTGTGCCCTTGAAATGGACCGAAAATGGATGGGTATGCGACTTGGAATTTGAACAAGGGCAAGGGACCCATCACATTGAGTTTAAATTCGTCACTGTCAACAAGGATGACACTTTAGTCTGGGAAGCTGGTGAAAACAGAGTGTTGAAACTGCCAGGGGCAGGTCATTTCGCCACCGTGGCTACGTGGGACGCAACACAAGAGAATTTGGAGCTACACCCTTTGGATGAAGATGAAGATGAACAAGTACAAGAGGTGGAGTCTGAGTCTGAGTCTGTTTCCGAATCAGAGCCAAGTCCTTTTGTAGGTCAGTGGCAAGGTAAGCCTGTCTCATTCATGCGATCCAACGAGCATCGGTCTCTTGAAACAGAAAGGAAATGGGACACTTCAGGTCTTCAAGGCTTGCCTCTCAAGTTCGTTCAAGCCGATCAAAACGCAAGGAATTGGTGGAGAAAGGTACTGCCCTTCCTTCATTTATTCAACTCATTATATTCAATTTGTAAACCCCTCTCATGCTAACTGTGGAACGTTTTTGGAATCTAAAAGTCAACTGGTCTATAATGCCTGTTTTAAAAACCATTAATAAGCTTATCTAGAAGAAGAAGAAAAATAAATGAAATGAGTTTCTCCATAAGCTAAAATAAGTTCTCTATTAGCTAATTTATATATGTCCTTTCATCTTTTAGAGAAACTATATGAGAGAGCTTCTACAAATTAGCTAATGGAGAACTCATTTTAACTTATTGAGAAGTTCTTATTTTTCTTCTTCTTATTTTATTATCTTAGAAGTGTTTCTAAAGAAATTTAGCCAACAGACCCTATCAGCAACTTTCATTTTAAATCAACATATTAACTTTATCTATAATTTTCACTTTGAAGCTTGATATCGTGCGCGATATTATAGCTGGAAATCTGCAAGGGGAAGATCGGTTGGAGGCTCTCCTATACTCTGCTATATATCTCAAGGTCTTATTCTGTCTCTATTGATATTGAATCATCTATGTTCTTCTTATATCATCATGTGAGCCCTTCTTAGATAATCTCATGCAGTGGATAAACACAGGGCAAATTTCTTGTTTTGAAGATGGAGGTCACCACCGGCCCAATAGGCATGCTGAGATTTCAAGGCTTATATTTCGTGAACTAGAGCGACACACTAGTCGCAAGGATATATCTCCACAGGTGATTTATTATTACTTTTAACACTGGATCCTGCTCCTGATGGAATAATAAATGTTGCTGATATTTTTGTCATAGGTTCTATATTGCATTAACCTTTTATATGTGTCTGTATGCTTTGGCCTTATTTCAGGTCAGATGAAGATAGTATAGTTCAAATGCAGTCAAGTAGTTTCATGTCTTCTTAATGTGTTCCTAGTCTTTTCTTTTTTTAATTTTTGTAGCAGTTGTTCTGATTTAAATTATTTGCTTAAGCGTAGGCATGTCCTTTAAAATGTCTGACCTACATTCCATGTTAATTGTCCAAGAATTGGAAATTGTTCCAACAGGGTTGTTGATATAATATTTCTTTGCCACCTTTTATATCTTACTGTACAATAAAGTTTATGTCTTCTTTCATTTACCACAATTTAATCAACATACAGGAAGTTCTGGTCATTCGTAAGATTCATCCATGTTTGCCATCTTTCAAGGCTGAATTCACTGCATCTGTTCCTCTTACTCGTATTAGAGATATTGCTCATCGGAATGACATCCCGCATGACCTCAAGGTTGTTCTTTTCAAAGTACTTGAAGTATGAAATCTCATTGTAGTTCAATGTTAATAACAGGTCAACTGTTTTCTGTATTGCTTATTCTCCAGTTACAAATTAAGCATACAATACAAAACAAGCTTCACCGAAATGCTGGGCCTGAAGACTTGGTTGCTACAGAATCTATGCTTGCTAAAATCACAAAGAACCCTGGAGAATATAGTGAACCGTTCGTGAAGGAATTCAAGATATTTCATCAAGAACTCAAAGACTTCTTCAATGCTAGCAGGTTTGACATGACTATCACAAACATGACTCAGTATCCGTTGTAATCATATGTAAAAGTTTTTGCTTCTTCTTCACATCAATTTCTCTTATTATAATTTAAACATTATGTTGTTTTCTATTGGAAACTCCCTACGTGATCACAGCCCAATCATTTGAATACACAATTCTTCATTTTGTATCGCTGTAAACCAATAGACTGATCATGGAACGTCATGCATTTGAATCACTGACAAGAAAATTTTCATTTTGAAGTAATCATATATTTCCAGTCAGAAAATCAACTGGTTGAACACTATGTAATATAGTTTCTCCTTTTAGGAGGTTCCATGTTCTATCCCATTGGAAGCAACTTGCTGAAGGGGCTCCAATAAGAAATGGTGGCCCAATGCATTAATCTCCAGCATTATGGAATGTGGGGAGTGTCATGCATTCCGCATGTAAAAAGGCTTCTTTCAGGACTAGAACTTGTAGGCAAGGTCACAAGACAGCACCCTTCTTGTGCCAAGGCTTACCATCTCTTGTGAAGCCTCCAGTGGGGGGTGGAGGGGAGAGCTAACAATAAAGTATACTAAATTTCAAGGATATATATTCAAATAATTTGGACTTGTATTACACTAGTTATTGGAAAATCACGATCTTACACTAGTTTTTGAGTGAACAAAGTATACTAATTTTCAAGGATATATTCAAATCTTTTGAACTTGTATCTAACTAATACTGGAAAATCTGTCCAAAAAAAAAAAAAAACACAACTAGTACTGGAAAATCATGATTTGATGGTTTCACGTATGGCTTTGTCATGTCGCAGTCTTGCTGAACAGCTAGAATCAATTCATGAATCTATGGATAAATATGGCATTTCAGCAATTAATTCATTCTTGGAGTGCAAAAAGGTGAATTTCCTTTTCTGATTCTCTTGTATCTATATTTCTTTATTTGATTTCAAGGTTTGACACTGGAATAAACTAATTGGAATATGATGTTAGATAACCCATGGTGGAACAATTAGTTAGTTAGTGAGTTAGCTATTTGGGGATAGTTGCATCTTTTAGTCTCCAATTGTGCCATTTTAGTTCCCTATTAAAGAGATTTAGGGAAAAGAGAGAGAGAGAGAGAGAGAGAGAGAGAGAGAGAGAGAGGAAAGTGTTTCTATATAGATGAGGATTCAACCCAACTAAAAACAATTTACAACTCTGATTATATAAGAGTTACTGTTATGTAACTATCAACTAACTTGAGTTAGTTAGTGACAGCTGTAACATAGTTGTCCTAACTAACAACAGTCTAACTATCAGTCAGTTACAGAATGATAAAGCTGTTGACAGTTGTACTTACAACTGTCTAACAGAAAACTAACCTAACCTGAGTTAGTTAACTATGAGAAACAATTAACTGACCTCTGATTACAAGAGATACAGAAACTATGTAAAAAACACTTAGAGAGTAAAATACTACTCTCTTATACCTATGTTTCAACTGTGATAATTGGGTCGCTCAATATTTCTCCCGTTCACAATCAAGTCCCTCCATCTTGATTTTGTCTAATATTTAATGAAATTAGCTGACGTGGCAACCTGGACTTGACATAATGACCTAAAATGTTGCTTTTACTGTAATTACTATTGTTGTGTTGACGATGCTCGTGGGTAAATTATGAGTTTTATGATAGTATCATAGCAATGAACAACAGAAGGATAACTTAAATATTGGAGGAAATCAGGATGGAGGGACCTGATATAAAATAAGAAAAAACTTGAGGGGCAAAAATTGCACAATTGTTGGGGGACTAAAAATGCAATTAAGTCATTAGAAAAATAATGAATGTTAATCAACATCAACAACACCTTTAACCCAAGTTAATTGGAGTTAGTGGTAGATGAACCCAACAATAAATACGAGGAAGTTGGAAAGAAAAAAAAAAGGTAAAAAAAGAAGGATGAAAGAAGGGGGAAAAATAATAGGAAAAGAACTAAAAAGGGGTCGTCTGGAACATAAAGATAACAACGGGTCTAACCCTCCACGAAGCTTATAGTTTTTCTCCATTCCGTCCTAATAACGGGTCTACCTCTACCTCTCTTTGTGTCGAATTCTTGGTAACAGACTCTTGTTCTTACAGGAGCATCTAGGGACCATCTCATTACGTGTCCAAACCACCTCAATCTATGTTCCTTCATCTTTTCACTTACCGGTACTACTGCTACTTTCCGTCAAGTATCTTCATTTCTTATCTTATTCGTCTTCGTATAACCACACATTCACCTTAACATCCTCATTTTTGCTACCCCTATTTTATGCTCATGTTGCCTATGGTTGGCTAACGTTCAACTCCATATAACATTGCAGGTCTTACAACTGTTTTATAGAATTTTCCTTTTAACTTAAGGGGAATTTTGCGGTCACATAAAAACCCAGATGCACTCTGTCATTTCATCCACCCTGCTTTAATTCTATGATTTACATCATCATCAATCTCTCCAACATTTTTGCAAAATTGAACCCAAGTATCTAAAAACATTTTTTTTGGGTACTTCTTGACCAAGTAGATGCACAGGGTCTTGATCACAATCTCTTACTAGCGAAAACTTACACTTTATATACTCAGTCTTGCTTT
Organism: Glycine tomentella; assembly: GCA_007407185.1. Classification (NCBI taxonomy): domain Eukaryota; kingdom Viridiplantae; phylum Streptophyta; class Magnoliopsida; order Fabales; family Fabaceae; genus Glycine; species Glycine tomentella. Next base: position 958,324 of record PYAF01000353.1, read on the forward strand.
TGCTTATTGTGAATCCTTTAGACTCCAAAGTATTTCTCTACAATTCAAGTTTTCTATTAACACCATCTTTGATCTCATCAATAAGCACAATATCATCTGCAAATAGCACACACCACGGCACTTCCTCTTGAATATCTTTTAATAGTACATCCATCACTAAGGCAAAGAGATAAGGGCTAAGAGCCGAACCTTAGTGTATACCTACAGTGATAGGAAAATCCCTTGATGTTCCATTACAAGCTTTCACACATGTGGTAACTCCATCATACATATCCTTGATTGCATTATCATATTTTAATGATATTTTTTTTCTTCTCAAGAGTCCACCATAAAACTTTTATTGGAACCCTATCGTATGTTTTCTCAAGATCTATAAACACCATATGTAAGTCTTTCTTCTTTTCTCGATACCTTTCCATTAATTGTCGCATCAAAAAAATAGCTTTCATGGTACATATTCTTGGCATAAATTCAAATTGATTTACAGAAACTTTGGCTACCTCATCAAGCGATGCTCAATAACTCTCTTCCACAACTTCATAGTATGGCTCACGAGCTTAATGCCTCGATAGTTAGAACAATTCTGGATATTTCCCTTATTTTTGTAAATAGGCACAAACATATTTTTCCTACAAGCATCAGATATCTTATTTGATTACAGAATCTTATTGAAAAGATTGGTCAACCATTTTATTGTCATATCTCTCAGGCCTCTCCACACTTCAATAGGGACGTTATCGGGTCCCAAAGCTTTATTATTTTTTAATCCTCTTCAAAGCTTCTTTAACTTCATGTGTATTAATTCTGCGCACAAATCATCTATTCAAATCATCATAAGCGTCCTCCAATTCCACCTCACTTTTATCATCATCATAGGTATTTACTCTTTTTGTCCCTCATTTTTGCAAGTTTGTGTATACCTTTTTCACCATTCTTGCTCCCAAGATTTTTATACAAATCTTCAAAAACCTCGTCTCTAGCTTCTCGCACTGATTTCTTTGCATTTTTTCTTGCTACCCTATACTTTTGCAAGTTATCATCATTGGGACTTTTATGCAAAGATCTAAAACATTCATTCTTCTGTTTAATTGCCTCTTGTACCTCTTCATTCCACCACCATGTTTCCTTTGTAAGAACTCTATTTCCTTTGTTTTCTCCCAGCACCCTCCTTCCCACATTTTGGACACATAACCATCTTATTCCATATTTCATTTGCTTCTTCAATAGTCGTCCATGATCCTTCACGCAACATGCTTTCCTTGAACTCTATTTGTTTTTCCTCCTTTAACTTCCACCATCTTATCCTTTTTGAGCTCTCTTCCTCATATTAAATATTTTGTTGAACCGAACCTCTAGCACTACCAGCTTATGTTGCGTAGCGACACATTCTCCAGGATAGACCTTGCAGTCGATACAAGAATTTCTATCTTCTCTTCTAGTCATAAAGAAATCAATTTGACTACGATTTGGACCACTATGATAAGTGATAAGATGAGACTTCATTTTTCAAAAAAAAAAAATGTTTGCTAGCATCAAATCATAGGCTAGTGCAACGTTCAAGATATCTTCTCCAGTCTCATTTCTCGTCCCATAGCCAAAACCTCCATGAATTCTATCAAAATTTCCACTGCTTTTACCAACACGACCATTTAGATCTCCTTCTAGGAATATCTTCTCCTCTCGTGGTATCCCTCTCAAAACCTCCTCCAAGTATTCCCAATATGAATGTTAATATTGCATATAAATATTTTTTGTAAGAATCGTGTGCATTATTTCCCCTTCATTTTTTTTCCTCCTTCTTTCACCCTTCTTTTCTTTTCTTTTGTCTTATTTCTCCTTTTTCTTCCTTTTTTTCATTTTTTCAATTTTCTCGTATCTATCATTGTGTTCATCTACCACCGACTCCAATTAACTTGAGTTAAAGGTGTCGTTGATGTTGATCCTGTGCATTACATGGTTATTTGTAAATATAGGTAACTGTGCAAAAATAAATAAATAAGAGAAGGTTGGTTTAAAGGATATGAAATTATTTTTCTTGATAATAAACTAACATAAACTAAAACAAAATATAAATGTTTGAAACCTGTGACTTTTGAAAAAACTTAAAAGTTAGTTTAATTAATATAATAATATTTTAATGGTAATTTTCAAAAAACCCAATATGCTTAATGTTGATAGGAGAAAATTTGGTACTGATGATAAAAATTAAGAAACAGGAAAATATCCTTTGATTGAATACCTAATTAAAGAGGAAAAATATATTGATTTATTAAATTTAAAATTTTGAAAGACGTGTCACAAAATGAGGAAAACATGACTGTGAGAAGATGTAGAGTGATTATCCTATTTTCTAGAATGGAATGTGATTTTGGTACTCAGTTGTTCTGATAAAAGTGTTGAGAGATTTGAGAGAGAAGAGGAGATTGAGATTAAGATTGAGAAAACCAATATTATTCAACCCAACTGTAAACTGATTACAAAAATGTATATATAGTTGGATAACTGCCAACTAACTTAATTGTCAACTAACCTAAGTTAGTTTAGGTTAGTTGACAGCTGTTACAAAGATCTTAGGCACTAACTGACTAAACTATCAACTGATAACAGACTAACTACTAAATACTGTAGTTACAATATCAGTTAACTGACAAACAAAAAGAAACACTGCGAGTAATGTATACTCTCTTATATCTGATAATGGTATCTACTGATGAAGGACAATCTTTAATGCTTTTCCAGAATATGGATGCTGCAGCAGAATCAACTGCTGCCACAGAAGAAGTAATTAAACTTTTATTTAAAACAATGGAATCTTTAAATGTTCTGAGAGAAACTATTGTAAAGGGACTTGAAAGTGGCCTCAGGAATGATGCTCCAGATTCTGCAATAGCTATGCGTCAAAAGGTGACACAAATTTTATTCAATTATTACGCTAGACCTTGAGTCTGTGGTTAGCTTTTTAAAAAATGCCAGAACATCTTTTGATTCTCATCTGTTTTGGAAAGTACAGTGGCGTCTCTGTGAGATTGGGCTTGAGGATTACTCATTTGTTCTTTTAAGCAGGTTTTTGTCATACCTTTTTCTTAACTTACTCCTTGTACAATTGTAACATACTCAGTAGTGGAATGCATTCTTGTGAAATATATTAAGGACACATGTTGCAAAAAGCATGGGGTACTTGCTAACTATTTATACAGTGTTATGTTTGTATTTGTTAAAATTCAGGTGTATTTGGATAGAGGGGAGTCATGCATCTTCCTGTTTGCAGGATAGCTGTATAAATTAAGATGCTTGATGAGAATCTCTACATGTTTATTTTCAGTGTGTGGGTTTCTAGGTGATGCTGCTTACAGTGGCATTGCTACATGTACATTTATCATATGGCACTACTGGTGCTTCTTATTAATATATATTTTTTTTCGCCGACAATAAAAAAACTATTTAGACAGTACTAGATAACACTAGAATATAATGCATAATCTCAAAATACATGAAGATAGATTTTAATTAGACCTTGAAATTAGTTAAATAATTAAATTGATTATCTAACACTTTAAAAGGGCAAAAATAGGAAGTTTCATGTCGATTTCAAATAACTACAAAATACTGGGAAGCTGTGAATTCAGGCTGCCTAGAATCTATAGGTCACTTGATAAGGAGTTTGTATCATTGAACTATGTAGAATTTGTTTGACTTTGATGGGGATGTAAACCTTTCTCTTGGTAGCACATTAACTTCTGAACACATGAATAGATTTCTCAATGAGCTTGAAGTTATGGGAGGTGCTCGTTGGCTGGCTGAAAACGTTCGGTCAAAAAATGTAAACTCATGGAATGATCCACTTGGAGCCCTTATTATTGGAGTCCAGCAGCTGAAATTATCTGGTTGGAAGCCAGAAGAATGCAGTGCTATTGAAAATGAGCTCATTGCCTGGAGTAAAAGAGGCCTTTCTGAAACGGAAGGTAGCTTTCTCAGGTCTTTTCTTGAATTGTGTTTCTAAATCCTTCTAGACAGTGTTGACTAATTTTTCATTTTAAATGTACTCCCTTTATTCCAGGAAATGAAGATAACAAGACTATTTGGGCATTGAGACTGAAAGCTACTCTTGATAGATCAAAGAGGCTAACTGATGAATATACTGAAGAACTTCTTAAGATATTCCCTGAGAAAGTCCAGGTCCGTTAGAGAGTATTATTATTATGATGATGGTGATGATGTTAAAGGCCTTCACTTTTAATGCCTAGTAAAATGATACTAAACCAATGACATAAAGCAAGGCTGAGATACAACCAATAAAAAAAAATTCAAAAAGTATGTACACTGAAAATATATAATTAACTAAACCGACAGTTTGCTAGTCTAAATAACCCTAAATAGATGTAATTTGTGACCTACGAGGATCTTTGAAATTTTAAACAACCTTTAATCAGAAATGAATCCGAACATTGAGACAAATTCAATTCAGACACAGGAAATCTTGATAGCAGTTCATCATTCATTTCAAAGCTAAATAATATGCCTTTTGAGACTGGTACTGTTTGGTTTTCAAAGCTGGGCTCCTCTTCATGTGAAATGCATATATCATGAAATAAAAAAACTCATTTTAAATGATGCAGATACTAGGAAAAGCTCTAGGAATACCTGAAAACAGTGTCAGGACATATACAGAAGCTGAGATTCGAGCTGGGTATGATAATGCACTATCCTTCATATTTTTCTTGTGTAAATTATCCTTTGCAATTTAGTAAGATAATTTTTTCAAGACTTATTCTAAAGTGTTTTCACCAGTATCTGTGATTTCTTATCATGCATTCATGCTTATTCCTAGACTATGGATTTCACTACCATTGCCAAACATTACAAGTATATACATAATATCTAACTTTTCTACTGTACATTTTTAGTGTGATTTTTCAGGTTTCAAAACTATGTACTCTTCTTCTAAAAGCTGTTAGAAGTGCACTTGGTTCTCAAGGTTGGGATGTTCTTGTTCCAGGAGCTGCTTTAGGAAAACTGGTTCAGGTACCACTACCAAGTTGCATTTAGAAATATCATAAACTTATGGATGATGAGTTTTTTATCTGCTGGACGTGGCTCAAAAATTTGGAGAAAGGATTTAACATTCCTTTCCATTTTTGGTCTAGTAATTTGAGGGAGGCTTTTGTAACCAGGGGAGGGTCTAGCATATAGTTGTTCTTTTCTTCCTAATTGGGGCGATCCTACAATCCAGCCAGACTTTTGGCATCCTAATTCATGCACTATCCATGTATTAGGTTGCCATAGGCCTGTTCTTTGTTGTTAAGCTTATATCTATATCAGTACTACTTGTACTATGTTTTCTTATATCTATATATATTATTTTGGCTGATAAAAAAGAAAAAAAAAAAAACTGTGTACTTGTGAGTGCGAGAGAGAGAGAGAGAGACCTTTATGGAAAATCCTTACGGAAGTGAATAATGCCTTGCCTATATCTTAGAAGTGAATGTATCCTCATACCAAAACTGCTAACACTAGTGCAAGATGGAGCATAAATGATAATCATGCCTAACTTCTTATCACTAATATTATTCTGTACTGCATTATGCTTTTTTTTTCTCACATTAGTACATTACCATCAAGATTTATTTTGACCGCAAAGACCCACTTGCAGCCTATAGCATATTTGTGTTAAGGTAATGGAACCAAAAGACAGGTCTCTTTTCTCTCCAGAGACACCTTTTCCATCTGCACACTCTCTCACCACCCATCATGGGGAAGAGCCTCTGAAACTTCACTCTTGGCAAGATAGAGTCCCTGAAAACTGTAAAGTACTAATAGGATGAAGACACGTGGTGTAAGACACAACAACAACAACAATAATAATAAAACAAATGAGATCAAATAATTCTATACTGCCAATTATCAAACGGAAGTCCTCAAGTTGTGGTAAGACAGGAATTTATAGCTCTCTATACAAGCAAAACCTAAAAATAAAGTAATAACCAAATAGGTAACAAACAAGGTGAGAGATATCCTTATCCTTGACTAACATGAATTTGGTTTTCTTTGACCTAGGTTGAAAAAATTGTTCCTGGTTCACTACCATCATCCGTTGAAGGACCTATTATCCTCGTTGTTAAAAAAGCTGATGGTGATGAAGAGGTATATATATTTGTATTTCTTTGAGAGTCTATGGAAATACTAAATATATTAAGATTATAAGTTGATTACTCTGGCAGGTAGCAGCTGCTGGGAGGAACATAGTGGGAGTTATACTTCAGCAAGAACTGCCTCACTTATCTCATCTTGGTGTTAGGGCACGGCAGGCAAGTTTTCATTCTAAATATCAAATCACTGATTTTGATGTTTGAAAATATACAATATGCCAATGACACTCATACAGCTATTGTTTATTACAGGAAAAGGTTGTCTTTGTCACCTGTGAAGATGATGAAAAGGTTGCTGATATACAAAGGCTGATTGGGTCATATGTGAGGTTATATTGTCAAGACAATTTTCCCATCCATGATTACTTATTTCAAAATATTTTGATATAATCTTGTGACCATATCTAATGCAATAATGTTTTCCATTTTCTCCTTTTCTGCTTCAATTTACCTTTTCAGATTGGAAGCATCAACTGCTGGTGTTAATCTGAAGTTGTCCTCTTCATTTGACACTGATGACAATTTTTCCATTAGAAGTTCTTCTGATGACAGTGTCTCTGGAGTTGAGGTTCCTTCTTTTTCTTCTGGTAGAATCTCCATTTTTGATCAGGTAGAGAATGATAAAATTACTCAATTTTTTTTTGGCTGAGTTGGTATTTTAGAGATAAATGCTAGGCTGATGAAAATAGTGAGATTTAGGGTTGAAAAATTAGACAATTATTTTATTTAAAAAATATATTTTGTAAAACAGTTTACGGAACTAATCATCCACCCCCAACCTACTGGTTCAGCATCCATCAACCCTGTATACTTCTGTAAGCAACACTCACACCATACCCCACAACAGCTGCACTTTCTTTTTCTTTGACCTAAACTGTCCCCTCAATCTCGTTACTACCACTAGTCAGACTACTATGGACCTTTGCACCATCACGGTGTCACCACATATCCCTTATCTCTGCCTTGTTCTCAGAACTTGCAAGCATCACCTAACCCTTGCTTTATATTATGACATGTCATGTCAATCTCTTATTATTCAGAGTAATGATTTTTATTGCCAAGCATTTATTCAATTATCTGTTAGACTTCATAACTCTGTTTATTGAATTGTGAATTCCGTTACAATCTAGGGATTGAGCCTAGCCTCCCTAACCAACCACCAATAATACCAGGAATACCAATTCCAGGCTTGGCAGTTGCTATTTAAAGCTAACTAACTCCATCTGTAACTGACATCAGTCATGTCAGTTACAGGTAACAATAGCTATTTTTCACTAAACGGTAACTGAATGTCAGTTACAGTTACCAATCACTGCTGCTCTGGCTGCTTTGGTTGCTCTGGCTTCTTCCTAAACCTGTCATGAGTTCTTGCTGCATATACCTCCTGTATCGGTAGCCTAACATTATCATTTTGTTAATTCTTCGTAAAAATGACCTCTAGTGAATAATTTTTCTTTTCATATCAAGGGTGCTTCTTCTGGAGGAGTTATCTTGCTTCCTGATGCAGAGCTCCAGACTTCAGGTGCAAAGGCTGCTGCATGTGGTCACTTATCATCATTGTCTGCAGTTTCTGATAAAGGTAAGATTCAATAAAAGCAATGTGTTGCATAACTGTATCAGACTATCGATATAGCAATGGTTAACTTCAACTCAAGTAGGGCCATATTTAATCTTTCTAATAATATGTTTCTTATGGATTGATTCAAAGTCTTGTTTTAAAATGCTCTCTCTGGTTTACTAATACTCATAAAGAAAGAAATTCCAGATCGAAATTTTTTTAGAATTAGCCTGCTCAAGACTTCATTATCCTTGGAGAATTTTATTGAAACAATGCTTCAAATCTTCTCGTTCATCTGAAAATTGATGTTATGTTTTTTCATGAGCTCAAGTCTTGTAGTTGCTTTTTCCCATATATTCTAGGAGGATGTGTTGTGATTGGATTCTTTACTCTCTTCCTCTAAACGAATTCTTCTTTTATATGCAAAACAACCAGCCAGTCATCTGCTAAATAAAAAAGGTTAATATTGTTGTCCACTTATCCAGTCATTGAGGGTTGGAAAACAGTGATTTATATACTGGTATTAAAACATGTAAAACCAAATATTAATTATGCTCTTGTCACTCATTATATCAGCTGCATTTTTCTGCAAATTTCATGTTTCTGAATTTTTTCTCTCCCTTTCTGTACAGCTTTGCTCTATGTTCTTATATTCAAATAGACTGAAGTGCTAAGTTTTTTTTTAAACCATACTATTTCGTTTTAAGATCTTGTTAATTAAATGAGATCTTCAATGATGATTGCTGATGGTGGTTAATATGATTTTGGAAGATGCCTATGCAATTATAATTTTCAGTGATCAGAATCATAGACGAACTGGTGATATCAATATAATAAATAACAATTATGTTTTCTTGCAAACCATATCTCTAAAATCTGAATTTTGAATAACAGTTTACAGTGATCAGGGAGTGCCTGCTTCTTTTCGAGTTCCTTCGGGGGCAGTTTTACCATTTGGATCCATGGAATTAGAGCTAGAGAAGAGCAATTCGACTGAAGCATTCAGGTCTATCCTGGAAAAGATAGAAACAGCCAAACTGGAGGGTGGTGAACTTGATGTTCTATGCCATCAACTCCAGGAATTAATTTCTTCCCTGAAGCCATCAAAAGACTTCATTGAAAGCATTGGGAGAATATTCCCAAGCAATGCACGTTTCATTGTTCGATCCAGTGCCAATGTTGAGGACTTAGCTGGAATGTCAGCGGCTGGGCTTTATGAATCAATACCCAATGTTAGTCCTTCCAATCCAACAGTTTTTGGAAATGCAGTTAGCCAAGTATGGGCTTCACTGTACACTCGGAGAGCAGTTTTGAGCCGCCGTGCTGCTGGTGTTCCTCAGAAGGAAGCTTCAATGGCAGTTCTGATCCAAGAAATGCTTTCACCGGATTTATCATTTGTACTACATACTGTGAGCCCAACAAACCAGGATAATAATTGTGTGGAGGCTGAAATTGCTTCTGGCCTTGGTGAAACTCTAGCTTCTGGAACCCGGGGTACACCATGGCGGATATCATCTGGGAAATTTGACGGGCAAGTGCAAACATTGGCTTTTGCAAACTTCAGTGAGGAATTGCTGATACGAGGTGCAGGGCCTGCAGATGGGGAAGTTATCCGTTTGACTGTTGATTACAGCAAGAAACCACTGACAGTTGACTCAGTTTTCCGTCAACAACTTGGTCAACGTCTTTGTGCAGTTGGGTTTTTTCTGGAGAGAAAGTTTGGCTGCCCACAGGATGTGGAAGGATGTCTTGTTGGAAAAGACATCTTTATCGTACAGACAAGGCCCCAACCCCAGTAAAGAGATCTGCTGTCTCTCTCTATTGATCGATACGGAAGCCTTGTACCGTAGTTGCCGGGAGTACACATTTAATACAGGAAGCACATACTTCTGTATTGCACCAGAGCTATGTTCTCCTAATGGAAATTGAATGAAGTTCGACTTTGACAAATTGTTGGATATGAAATCAGCCGTTACGGTTGACCTGTCTACTATTGTATCTTGTGTAAAGTATGTAGATTTATTTCTTGAATTACATTTGTGACATCATAATATTTAAAAAGTTAGCTTAATACGCATCAAGTTTCCACGGGACGACATGGATGTGGGTGAAAAAAGGAAAGAGAGGGATGGGATTTCTCTTCCTTTTGGCACAGGTGCACAGCAAACTCCTAGGGGAGACCCACAAGATGGGCTATTAGTTCAGTGGTAGAGCGTGTCCCTAATCTCTTCTGTGTTTCAGAAGACCTCGTGTTCATATCTCATTTCTTATAAATGTAACCAATAAACATATTGTTCACTAAGGATTTCCATATAATGGCCACAAATAGTTGCTGCTAGAATTAGCCTAATAATGATTAACTGACCTTATTACTATGAAATTCATTTCAATACTTAGTACTTGACCCAGTTTAAGGTGGAAAAATAAAAACTTTCGGGTCACTACGTGGGCCCTTGAAGTTGAGGTGGGTGGTTATAACTTATAATACTATTGGTATTTTCTTTGAAAAATAGATAAATGTTAGGAACACGTTTTCTAATATATTAAGCTTAATATATATTTTATTATTAATTAAAATTTATTGGAAGTTATAAAATTATGAGAGTTATTAAATAAGATATAGGATCTACAATTTTTTATGATTTTTAAGAAATTTCAACCAATAAAAAATGCTGTTTAAAATAATGTATCAAATAGTATGTTGCTAGCATTTCTCATAGTGTAAATGTTTTCCTACTTTAGGTGCTGCTTTTAAGTGTAAGAAAAAGAACTTGTAGAAGATTTATGATTTGGTTTTAGACTATCTAAGCAAGTTCGACATAGAAGATTTATGATTTGATTTTATACTATCCAAGTAAGTTCGCCTCAATCATAACAAGTGTTAAATTTTTAAGGCTTAACATTTGAGGGACTACAGATTATCTAGTGAGGTAGGTGGGCCATGACAAATGACATACCTAGCCTTTGAAGGATTGTGAACAACCTTTATTTGCTTCTTTTACCGGGTTTTTGTTTATATTTGCAATTTATTTAACAGTTTTCTAATAATTAAATTGTTTAAAACGTAAATAAAAATTTAATGTGCTAAAGAATTTAGCAAAGACAAAGTTACTGTAATGTACTTCAAAATAAATAATATGTTCAAAATTGAGGACATTACAGCTCTCTTTTCATCTTTATCTCATGTTTAGTTTTTCTAATCGTCCATATCTTTTAATTTATAATGTTTTATCTCCATCTATAATTAAATTTTAATAATTTTAAAAATAATTATCAATAGTTAAATATAACTTTATATCATAATTAAAATTTTTAATGGTGAATTAGATTAAAATATAATTTATATACTCAAATATATTCATTTCTTATGATTTTTAATTATAATAGAATTTATATATTTAAAAGTATTTAATTAATAATATCTTAACCTAGTAGTTTGAAACGATTAAGAGAAATGTTTCTTAACTAGTTGTAGGTGTGACATGTTAAATGCACCGGCCAAGAAGTAACAAAAAAATTTTAGCGAATGTTTAATTGAGAAAGTGGAGAGAATGAGAACTTCAATCTACATATTGTAAATTTTAATTTACAGTACAAAAGAGAAATTAGTTTTTAATTTTAAAAATACAATAAAGAAGTTAAATTTCTAGTTATTTGTAAATACAAAAAAATTAATTTTGCACTAATTTTGTGTACCAAAAAAATTATCGTTGTACTAATGAGTAATAATTGGTTTGAGTAGTAGTACATCATTGATGTTTCTTGATTAAGCTTTGGAATATAAGTATATAACCCTTATGATGGTAAAAAAAAAAAGAAAGATATTAACTATTAAAAAAAAAAAAAAATCACTGCTATAAATTGGTTTCGGATTGGAGTCATGCGATAAATATTCATGTGATTTATGTCACCATAGTGTGAAGGCAATTCATGATTGTCCTGGTTTATGGATGGAAGCATTTTTCAATAATGCATCAGCATTAATTTTATTTTTTATAAATTTTGATAAGATTCTGTTTTATTTATATATATGAAAAGAATGAATAACAGAAAAAATTGATAAGATCCCAGAAGTGAGGAGAGAATCCTTCGGCTTTGGATATGTGATAAGATCCTATATTAGGGATAAGTTATGGAATGAATTTTGAAAGTTAGTTAGAAAGGAAGCGAAATTTGAATAGGTTTGGTTTGATCGTAAGAGATAAGAAGTTGAGAGAATTATGGGAGGGGAGGTGTGCTGTAAAGGGAGTTAGTTCTATCAATCATAACAACAGTTGTTGTTGTTATTGTTATTGGAGATGGGATCGTGCCTCTCGCTGACGGGGGCATCGGCTTCCGTAGATGCTTCTGATGAATCATCCTCGAATTCCAGTCTCAGAACTGCCTCTGATTATGAATTGGAATTGCGGCTCCACAGAGTTCCTGACAGATTATTCTTGAACGGTTCTTCCCAGGTTGCTTCCTTGTTCTGTAAGCAAGGTCAAAAAGGAATCAACCAGGATTCCATGCTTCTCTGGGATAATTTCTCTTCAAACAAGGACACCGTTTTCTGTGCTGTTTTTGACGGCCATGGACCTCATGGCCATTTGGTTGCAAAGAAGCTTAGGGATTCCTTCCCTCTCAAGCTTATTGCTCAATGGAATTTGCTTCATCCTAACAACAACAACAGCAGCAGCAGCAGCAACAACAACAATTATACACCTTGTGCGGTTGCCCCAGGTAACATTGGTACTCTCAGAGACTCCTTTGTGAAGGCTTGCAAGGTGATGGACAGAGAGCTGAAACTGCAGCATCAGATAAATTGCTCGTGTAGCGGGAGCACGGGTGTGATGTTGCTGAAGCAGGGGCCGGACCTTGTTATTGCGAATGTGGGTGACTCCAGAGCTGTATTGGCTACCCAAGATCGTACCAATGCTTCTCTTATTGCTGTCCAGTTGAGCAGTGACCACAAGCCAGATCTTCCAAGGGAAGCAGAGAGGATAAGGATTTGTAAAGGAAGGGTCTTTGCCATTGAGAACGAACCAGGGATTGCTCGAGTATGGCTCCCCAACATTGATTCCCCTGGCCTTGCCATGTCACGTGCTTTTGGAGATTTTTGTCTCAAGGACTTTGGAGTCATCTCTGTTCCTGATTTCTCATATCACCGCCTCACTCAAAGGGATCAGTTTGTTGTCTTAGCCACAGATGGGGTCCCTATTCATTTTCTTTCCTTTATCTATTTGTTTTCATTTCACCGACCACAATTAGCTTGAGTTAAAGTTGATGTTGATATTGTATCTATTTGTTTTCATTTCTCACTCCCATCTCACAGCAGGTATGGGATGTTTTATCAAACGAAGAAGCTGTGGCCATTGTCGCATCTGCTCCACGCTCTTCAGCGGCTCGAACGTTGGGTGAGGCGGCTGTTCAGGCATGGAAAACCAAGCTTCCCAATACAAAGGTTGATGATTGCTCTGTAGTTTGCCTCTTCTTTCATTCAGACTTAGACTCGAACCTCAACAAAACCACCAATAGTCTCACCTCACTAATTTGACAATTACACTCGCACATCTCCTTCAGCTTTAATAAATTTTTCTTTGATATCTCTTCTTTATATAACAAAATAACTTTCTATGTACTTTCCGTTAACACATATATCACTTAATGATTTATGTAGTTATATAGATGGACAGATGTGGTCATGTAAAAAGAAAAAAGGAATAACAAGTTTTATTAAACCTCAGGGGTGTGAGATATATTTTGTCTTATATTAGGGAAAAGGGATACCGTCTTCTTTTTTTCTCTCCTTTTAGCTGGAGGTCATTTCCTTCTCTGTATATCTGGTAGATGTGGACTTTTGTAAATCCAAGTCTCTAGATTATATCATGTGGTTTATCCAGTGGGTTAAATGAAACAGGAGAATTGAAAGAATAAGAATCATCTGTTTGTTATGAACGCTTGTTCGGTTTATTATCAAGTTTTATTGTGACTTATGTATTCTTGTGCATAAAGATCAAGTCAATTCTGTGATTAAGAGTTTACCTTGTTTATAAATGTAACTTTAATTTGCAAAACAATCCTGGTAACAATCATATTACATCATTTGAATTGGAATTTTTAAGGGAAACAAAGCAAGACTAAACTGGTAACAATCATATTACAAGTCAATTCGAAGTTATTTGTATTTTACTTTAAACATTCCAAATAGCCAACACCTTCCAAAACCAAACTCATGATATTCTGGCAACACAAAGGTACATTCTTTTTTATTTTCTTTTTTTTTTATAAAAAGAATTTCTTGTTGGTTACTACTGCAATTGCTAACGCTTCCTTAGTAATGTTGAAACAGAAGTCTGATCATTTTTACATTGAATTCTTTAAAGACTAGGCAGTATTTCATGTTACTCTGCAACTCGAGCAAAATGAGTACAACACAACTGAAATTATAAATATTAAATAGGGCAAAGGAAAAAATATACCTTGTAATCGCAAGTATTTTTATTTGTAACTTCCCTGTCTATAATGTTGTTAATTGGGTTATGATCATAATTGGACTGATTTTAACAACTTATAGACTTCTAAAAGATGTGTGAATAAAAAAGAAGATATAATAACTTCACATTTTGCAAAATAAGATGTGTTACTTTGTGGTTGGAGGTCTAACAAGGATTATGTCTTTCTACCAGTAAAATATGCTATTACATACTCTACTGCCATGTTGATCAGTCAAGTACAAATCAGTCTTTTTATCCAAACCGGGTCAACAATAATAAACCAAAACATCAATTTTGCAGCCCTGGTGGCTAGGAGGAGTCTTGCATTCTAGTTATCGAGGTTGCAAAATCATTAACGACAACGTTAGCCCCATGCTCATTTTCCCATGTGAGTTAATATTCGGCTAATTATGGCCTCCTTCTTCCCAGAAACAGGAAGATTATGTGCTGTAAGATAATATTTTAACTCCACAACAGTCAAGTCCTTCAACTGCAAAACAAGATCAAATGATTCCATATCAGCAATTTTAAAAGTTGAAAGAGAGGAACAAGGTAGCCAACTGAAAATATTAAGCCACTACACGTCCTACCTAAACTTTTAAGATATCAGATCTCAGGTACTCAATTTTGAAGTGTGGCTAACCTCTTGTCCACGATATGGGAACTTTGAGCCGTAATTACAAGTTTGTGTCCTTATGTTTCCCTTTTATGTTCTATTATTGTTATGATTTTATAGTAAGTGTGCAACAGGAACTTGCGTAGATGCTGAATCATTGATAACAAATTTCTATATGGTGTCTAACTTCTTTTAACATGGGGAGAAAGTTTAGGTATAAATGTACGGCTTATGCAGTACAGCTTGCCTGTATTTTTCTACAGGCTTGTGTTACTTTAACACCTAGGACCAATCACTGCATGGCCTTCCAAGGTAGAGGTAACTAGCTATGTTCGTTGTAACATTGGCTCGAGGCTTAAGCACACCTGCTTATCCCAAATTTGATCAAGCTTTCCATAAAAAAGCACCACATGAAATAACTTTCAAGGTTTACCTTTCCAGTATCAGCAAGATCACCCCAGTCATAGTTTTCACACTCTTTTGTTGCAAACTCAGCATTTGCTTTTCGTTTCTTGGAGGCTTCAGTAGGTTTCCCAGTGCCAGGCTCATTTTCCTCATCATAATTATCCCCATATACAGAGGTTTTGAATTCTTCTAATGCTCTTACCACTCCTGGTCTGCAGGTGATACATAAGAAGGGTTATCATTTCATACTGAACTCTTGAACAGCAAACAGTTTCCAACTAAGATATGAAAAGCCAAACAGGATAAAACAGGTATATTTCTTTCTTTCAGTTTCATTTTACAGTCTACAAATCAGGCACAACAAAATATTCAATATATTATGAAAACCTTGAGCTTACCTGGCTAAGCCTTCCTCGTCAGGTAATGTTTCATCTTTCATTTCCGGAATATCATCCTCTTCCAGTGCCAATGCCTGCAATACTGCATAGTGTCTCTGCAAGGCTGAATAGTAAAACCTTTTGTTACCAACAGGAATCATAATGTTGTTTTCTTTTTTTTTGTCAAATGAGAACAATAATAACTTGAAGAACTATAACAAGTCACATATAGCAAGCATGTCAGTAGTTAATGATCTTACACTGTTAGGAATCCAGAAATTGAAAAAAAGAAAAGAACAATTTTATTAAATAAAATAGGAGATAATCTCTCCTCCAAAGGCTTTTCCCTTTTATGACAAAGCCACTTCTTTATCCCCACAAGGTTTACTAATCTAAATGCCTCCCCTCTACCATAGAATCCTCCTATTCGAGCTTGGTCCATAACATACCTCTAATTAATCTTTTCCCCCCTAAAGATAAGATAAATAATAAAAAAGATGAAGATAGACAAAGATAAAAGGATAAATAATTCCTATTTTTCTTTATAAAGATAAATAAAAAGATAGCTAACTTATTTCTATTTTTCCTAGATAAATAAAAGATAATTAACTTATTCCTATTTTATAGTAAGTCTCCTAACATACACTATCAAGGAATTGTATCAAAATAAGTAAACAGAGCGCGAGTCAGTAAAATGTTATTACAAAGTTAATATATTTCTATAATTCTATTGATTTCAACAGAACACAAAATAAGAGGTCCAATTCCTGGGTAAAGTTAATGGAATGGAATGTATAAATTCAATGTATAGACCATGCTTTCAACAACAACAAAAAAATGTAGTAATTTATCAGTGTTGCAGAGATGAAAATGTTCAGGTAGAAGATGAGATGGATAAAAAAGGATGAGTTAGAGGCATCTATTAAGGAAAAATGGTTTGGTCATGCAGGAGAAGCCAATAGAGGCCCAGGTAAGAAGAGTTTTTGAGGTAGAGAATAGTGTGACAAAAAGAAGACGATGACAACCAAAAAAAAACTTTAGGATTCATTGAAAAAGCCCTTGATCTTTCCAAAATTTTGGTTTTTAAGTTTAAAATAGAACAGTGGCTTCAATCAAGGTAACCAACCCCACCTAGTGAGAATAAGCTTTTGATGTAATTTATCAGATTCAAGAATGAACTCTTCAATATAAATAACATTTAAATAACACACAAGTTCAGTAGAATTTCTCCAAGCAAATGAATATTCTAAAGTATATTCAGAAAAATCTTGAGTAAAACTGCTACTTAAATTGTAGTGTAAAGTTTTTAAACCCACTATCTTTGTTCATTGGCAACCAGTCTGCATATAGAAATCATCCACATGCTTAAACCAATATCTTAAAAGAAGTTCCAAGTAAACAGTCTATAAGGAGGTTTGAGTAATGATGACACGATGCAGCAGACGCGAGGCCTATAAAAAAAATGCAGCAGACGCGAGAATAATTTACTACAAAACAAATGAAGCTTACTAGAATGTTAAAAACAGAATCACAGAATATCTAGGAGAGAAGGTAGTAAGAAAGAGCAAGAGGAAGAGTGTCAAGAGGAGGTTTACCAGGGTTGGTAATTTGGCATACAGAAAAATCTTTCAAGTCAATTCGCTTAATTAGATTGGCTGCCTTTTTTATTTGATCATCACTTGCTATATTCACCATCCCACTTGTATCTGAATAACGCTGTAAAAATCATGCACACCTTAACAATAATTTCATATTTAAAACTTAGTTTTCACTGTTTTGACATATAAGGTTTAAACACAAGTCCAAATATTGCAGTTCTCTACCTCTTCAACAAATCTGATGTCATCAGAATATGGAAGATAAATCATGTGCATTCCAGGCGGCTCAATCTGACCACCTGATTGGATAACTTCTTCCTAACAATCATACACAAGGTAAGAATCAGATACAAACACATTAAATTAATAATTGTTATCATGATAAGATTGTATTTTGAGATTGCAATAAGATTATTGAGATTTTTTAGATATAGGTTGAAATTGTGATAGAACATTTGAAAGATTTTGTAAGTGTATATGAGTGAATAACTCCATTTAGTTAATACAGCTGTACAACAGCTGTAAGTTAGTTAGAGTCTCTGTATGTCTATATATATTAGATTGTAAACAGAGACTCGGTGGCTTTTGTAACATTTGTCTAATGCAATACAAAAATCCCTTTTCTTCAGATTTCATTGTAATTATTTCCTTTTATTAGCTATAAATAATTAGCTATATTGCAATCTTTCATTGTCAAAGTTGGATGATGATGGCTTTACATTGTCAAAGTAGGCCCAGATGGGCATATTGATTGATTGAAAGCTTGCTTAGTCATAAAAGGCTATACCCTTTTGTTTGATCCTGACTATAGAAATACGTTATCCCCATACTCTAACAAGCATGTTGGAGGAGAGTGGCATGTTGGATAATAAGCCAAATGACCAATGTACCCAAATATAGCAGCTTCTACCTAACCAAGGGGAGTCCTACTTTGATCCTAGGAGATACTGGAGGTTGATTCGGAAGCTAATTGACATAACAAGGCCAGACATAGGGCAGGTTGTCCAACTGATAAGCAATCTATTTCTGACTACTATGTTCTTGTCAGAGTAATCAGACGTAGGAGATCACCACATCATTTGTAGGTTCTACATGTATAAGCAGCCAGGGCCAGATAACCAAATTTTATATTTTAGCAATCAGACTTCTATTAACCAACCATATTATCTCAAAGTCATTGCTGCCAAGTAGTGATGCTGCTATAATAGGAATCAGTCAATAACTCAAGATGTTCACAAGAAAGTTTGAGCATAAGTAAAAGGATCAATGACAGACAGAAAAATGAGATGTATATGCAAGATAATTATAACAGCAAAGTAGCACTTTAAAATTATTCAGAAGTTTAGAGACAAAGCCATCAAACTAATATGTCACATGCAAGCTCTTGAAGTCAACAAAGCAATCATTCATTATAACGCCAAAACATTCTAGCATTCAACATATTGTACCTGTGCAATAAGAGCAACCAATTGAGGGCGAGAGGAACTACCACTAAATGCAACAGCAAAACTGAAAGACACAGCAGAGAATTACTTTGATTAGTAATTAATTATTAGCACATACAATATCAATCATGCTCAGTAACTTAGTAGTATTACAAGAGGATACTTAGTTAATCTGTAATAGTTGTAGCTTTCACAAATCCCTCTTTCCCTTTTCCTACTTACACCATGTAACTGCCCCATAAATAGCAAAGATTTCTTGATCTTGAGTTGATTCAACATTCTTCAACTAGAAACTCTAATTTGATAAATGAACCATTTTATCAGACTACGTTCTTTAAGATACGAAATTTTCATAATCCCCAAAAAGATGTGACAGTGAAATTAAACAGCCTTAAATGCAAGGAGTCAAGGATACCGATTGAGCTGTATCATGGACCTATGAAGGGCAATGAAGATGCACATGCTGCTGTCTGTACCCTGCAAAACGAAGAGGCATCAGAGAAAAAAATATTATGGAATAGAAAAGATGAGAAACATATAAAATAGAGAAGCATGTAAGATACATTCAGTGCAACTATTATACAGGTCAGCATTTCCAAAATACCAATAAATAGATCAATTGATACAAATACTACTTGATTTGTTAAAAGGATAGTGTAAGCACCCATTTGATGTGGTGAAGGAACATATATTGTTATTCTTTAAATTGAGGGCAATTAGAAAAGTAATCAGAACAATCTTGCATCAAAACAAGATTCCTGGTGGCAGGATGATGAATGCACATCATATATGGGTCAATGAAAAAAACATTTGTTGAGATCCCACATCAACTAGAGATATGGCCACCGTAGTCTTGTCACCTTACAAGCCAATTTTGTGAGGTTGATTTAGGCCTTAAGACCAAATTCTAAAAAGTGAGGACTTGCTCAAACCTAATAAGGACTACATTGGTCATGTCTCTAGTCAATGTGGGATCTCAACACACCCTCTCAAAACCAGGACTGGACATCTAGAGTATACAAAAGTATTTATTGTAATTGTGTGTTCTTATTTATAATGACTAATCAGTACAATATAGGGAACCATAATAAAGACTATTAATGAAAATAATCCCTAATTATTTGCTGAGATAATCCCCTAATTACATCTTTAACATAGAGCATGGACAAATGTGGGTGGCCCAATAACAACACCTCCTCACACTCTAGGAATAGACATCTAGAGCATAGACAAATACCAGCTTAGAGCCTAACTCAACCTCACAAAACTAGCCTGTAAGGTGAGGATTATCCAAACCTTGTAGGAAGGGCTATATTGGTGTGAGATCTCAACATTGTCAATACACAATTTCACCAAAATTAAACAATGTTCAAAGTATTGGATTAGAAATCAGCACCAAGCAGACAAGTTGCAATTTAAACCAAACATTATCCATAACTTAATATTCCATCAACAGTTCATGGATGACAAAAACACTAACCTCGTCACTAGGATAAAGGAAAGTTGATGGCTTCAAGTTGTAATAATCTCTCAAGCAACTCAGTGGCTTGAACCCTAAAAGATGTAGATGTCCAGTAGAAACTCTTTTAATTTCAGAGAGTTGCTTCATCGAAAATATAATATTCTGGCTGAAAAATAAAATAAAATAAAGCAATAAATTATAATTACAAATAAAAGGAAACAACATAATCTCAAAAATTAGAATAAGAGCATCTGAAGTATTTCTATAGGCATGCATTTAGCAATTTTATGCCACACACTCACTGTCCAATAAAGCAATAGCTTCAACAAACTTACAGATTAAATTTGTAGGCTAGATATCCCACACTTGGACTATGGTTAGTCAGTCTAATCCCCTTTCAAACTTGCAAGTCTGCAACTATTTCTAACAAAAAAATTCCACCCTTTCTAAAATATGGTCTCAACTTGAAACAGTTTTGAAAGAAAATCATCCACAACACAAGCACATAATTTCCAGTAAAATGATGAGAAAAAACTCTAACTTTTCTACAACTAGCTAGCTTTAGGGAGACAGGTGGTGTTTGATTCATTTTCTATTTTCATTTGGTACTTTTCACTCATAATTACAGAAATGCCACATTATTTTCATTGTTTCTCTTAGAATGTGGGTTTGAACCTAACTCAACTCCAAAAGCTAGCTCTCATAGGGTGAGGATTACCCCTCACTTATATACTCTCTCTTGGTCTTATCTCTAGCCAATGTGGGACTTGGATTTTTTCCAATGCACCCCCTCATGCCCAGCACTTTTAGGCTTGATGCGTGGATAATATGGTGAGTGGACAGTTAATGGATCTAGAATAAGCTATGATACCATCTTAGAATGTGGGTTTGGGCCTAACTCAACCCCAAAAGCTAGCTCATGGGGTGAAGGTTGCCCCCCACTTATATATTATATCTTTGCTTTATCTCTAGCCAATGTGGGACTTGGGTTTTTCCCAATAGTTTCCTTGAAATAATCCTAAAAATAGGAAACAAAATCAAAACCAGGAGTTCATTTTTAAATTTATTAATTATTAAGAAAAACATATTTGAAAGTGAAAACAGAAAAACCAAAATACCTCCTAGTTTTGAATTCAGTCAACCAAGACCAATCCCAATTGTCAAAGACAGCTGGCCAGCTTAGTTTTGGCTAGCACCAGGAAGGGTTTGCTGGTAGGGAAAATCCTTAATCCTGTTTAATTTTAGTCTACATTGGAAGGAGGTCAATAGAATAGGTGTTCTGATTCTTGATGATCACTGTGTTCTATAAATACTAATTACTAACCGCAAAAAATCAGATATCAGACCCCAACCTCACTTTTCTGAGACCCCGTTCCCCTCCTTTATCCTGCAAAAACCTCCTAACTGGCAACAATCGACATTACTACTCTTCCCTACCACAGCATAACAAAGAAACTGCTAAAAATTCTCTCCATCCTATGAACCACTCAACTAGGATCTAATAATTGTAAAGGGAATAAAAGGTATTGCTGGAAACACAAGACTGAATATGGGTAATTACCCATAGAAAAAAAAAAAAAAAAGCACCCTTCCAGCTATTGAAGTTCTTATGTACCTTCTGAAGCACTGAATCCCAAAAATGAAACAGCCCAAGGATTATCACTCAAAAGAATTTGTAGCCATATTAGTCACCCTTAAATTTTCAGAAATTAAACAAAGCCATCTATCTCACTTCTTCTTTTATTAACAGTTTTCTCCCAGAACAAAGAACTGGCTATGATCTAGATCCCAGAAACTTCTATTCTCAGCAATGACTCATATAGTACAGTTAATATTACTTGTCAAATCCAATCTAAATAGAAAAAATTGAAGTGAACAAAATTGTCCAAACAAGCAAATTGATAACATTCAAATTAAATAAAGATAAAAATGCTTACTTTTTATAAGGAAGAAACCGTTTGGTAGGTTCTTCCAACAATGCACCAGTATCAACACAAATGAAAGTTCTTTCAATCTGCACCATCAAACCAGTTGACCACTATCTTATACAGTTCTAAGAGCACTCAGCATTATGGTCTGACTAAAAGAGTATAACCAATGGTAATTCAAAAGCATTGTGTTTCTACAGATAAAAAGCATTTAACAAAAAGAGGCATGATTATAGAGTATAGACATTAACAACAGGAAATATGAGGCAGCGATTTGTTTGCAGTAGTTTGACTTTCTTGAAATTATCATAAACTCGTTAAAAAAAGTCCATACATATTCTTTCTCCAAAGTAATGTTTATATTCTACCAATAAATTTTATAAAGTAGAATCACTTGTCAAATTATCTTTTTTGGCTATCAATATAGAATAAGTATGGGTACAAAGATCATATCTAGTTTCAATTAAGGGACATTATAGCATTGTAATGTAAATTATATAACAAGAACAAGATGAATAAATTCTCAAATTTAAATTGTAACAACATAGAATTCCATGGAAAATAGACTATTATCAAATTGAGGTTATAAGATTCATCACCTTCAAAGGATGATTAGTAATGGAATCAAGCCATGTGATAGCTCCTGCACATCAATAGCATGGACTGTCATTCATTGTAATATAAGCTGAAAATGTATAAGCTATAATTTTCTATGTTAGAAACTTAAAAGGCACCAAGGAAAAATCTTGCAAAGGTCAAAAGGACGAAAATTAAGTTTGCAAAATAAAAGCTGCTAAAAGCTAGAAAATGACATAAAATGCTTACCTGGGACGGTAGGACGAATTAAAGCATAAGAATTCAGTTCTATTGATATCCCATTAACTATCATGAACTTAAGTCTTTTGACTATGCGCTTGGTAAACATGCGCTTTCTTAACTGATTTTTCATATCCTCCAATCTGAAATTGAAATACAAAAAAAAAAAAAAAAAAAAAAAAAAAAAAAAAAAAAAAAAAAAAAAAAAAAAAAAAAAAAAAAAAAAAAAAAAAACAGTGATTGAAAATTAATTGTGTTAAGATAAACAAACTTATAATTTTAAACCAATATTAACTACTTGCCCTGGTTTAGACCTCTTAATCATAGTTACTCAACATCATAATCCCCATGCAATAGAAATAAAACAATGGTACAAAAATATGAGCTGTTTAATTCAATGAAGTAATGATTTCAAGCAATAACACATGTTCATCCTTAAAATGATTGAGAAACAGAGCCTGCTTCTACTGTAATATGTGTTTCACATTACAGTAAAATATAGAAAAGAGACCAATGCATGCCAATTGTATAGAAGTATCCCAATAAATTAGTCCCCTAATGTTTTAAGAAAAAAAAGTCCACAAAAGCCTTTCCCTACTAGGTAAGATTGGTTATGTGGATCAAATAGTGCCATAAATGTCTTGTCAGAAATCATGCCCATTGAATAAACGACAAATCATTTCAACCTGAATCTTTCTTAATGGTTTGGCTGATAGTTTTTTCTACATCCAAGTCTAATTATTTGATTATCCTCTATAGGATCTACTCTCCTTACTAGGACTTCTATATAGTTCTTTTCCACACATATCTAAACTACCTAACGTGAGATTCTTTTGTCTTATTTGCTAATGTATGGGTAGTTTGGGCCTTTAAGCCAATTTGTAAAAACGTATCTATGTCCACTTAAAACCAAGAACACTGTTCTCCAGCAGTTGTGCCCCTTTTTTTCTAGTGAGTGACTTTTCTGATGGGATATTCTCTGCTGCACATCAGTGTCTGGTAGGCCTTATTATCCCTGCTTGCAGCATCTCATCTACCAGCTTTTAAATTTCATTCTTTTGTGAGTGTGCATATCTATATGACCAGACATTAATAGGACTAGTACCTGGTTGAATAGGAATGGAATGGCCACTAGGCCTTCTAGGGGGCAGAGCCTTTGGCTCTTCAAATACTACCACAAACTCCTTTACCAACCCTTGCAATTCTTGTTGTCTCCTAGTCAGATGGGCAGCTGATTTCTGTCATAATAGTGGGGAAATAGGCTGATCTAACTTCTCAGATAGTGAATGCACACCATAAAATTAAGGATATCGCCCCATTTCAATAACATGGGAAAATTAAGTCGGAGAATATCATAAATAGGATGTCATACTTGTTTCCTGCTGATGGCATAAAGTCTACAAGATCATCTCCTTCCAACCCAATCAAATCCTAAAAGACATACAATTGATAAGTAAGCATGAATAAATTACATAATCAGTATCAGTAAATAGAAGAAATTTGGGGAGGGGGGAGCATAACAAATATATGTCAAAGGTGTGTAGACATACAGCATAAAATCGAGATACATTGAACACCTCATCAGGGTGACTCAAGGGAAGAAGTTCAATAGAAATGCCAAGATCCTGTGCATCCTTCACAAAAAAAAAAAAGAAGTAATTATTAACTACTAGCATCCTTCAAACTTTATGGTTTTAACTAAAGCATATACAAATTGGTACTTTAGCTCTCTGCAGTGTCATTCTTGTCATATCTGATTTTACTTCCCCTTTGATACTCCCAAAAGGATCATCATCATTTGTGAACAAAAGTATACGTTTGTCAACTGTCTTTGCTGACCTGGTATAAATGTTTCCCATTATTAGTTACCAATAATCAAGTAGAAATGACAGTAAGTAATGTGAGTATCTTCCCATAGCCTATATATTACCCTTTACGAAGAAGTGCCTGAGCCGCCCAGATAGCATTGTAGAGAGAATTTTCTCGAGTCCCAGACACAATGCCATGCTGACTTCCAATGATTTTTGAAAATGATTCTAGAGAAGATTGAGAACAAACAAAGTCTAGCCTAAGAATTATAAAGTGCATAATACACACAGCAAGACAGATTCTCTGACTCAAATATTAATCTTATTAAGTATAGTTCTCCACATAATAAACTTCATATGAAAAATAGAAGTTCAGGAACAAATGCAAGCATTACATAAAGTTTTTAAGGGTTAAAAAAGATATCACTTATACAAGTAGTAAGTGTGTATTATGTTTTATTAGTAGACATAATCAATATAAACATAGGTGTGAGGTTTATTATCACATTCATTGTTTCACAGCCTTTCAACCGATTAAATTGTGTTCCTTACTTAAGCAACATAAGGGTGCAAGACAATCTGCCAGCAAGCCAAAACTTTAATGATATTGTCAGCCGTTGATATGACCAGCAAATTACAGATTTAAAAAGAACACAAACCAAGTTAAATGTCATCTGATATATAATATATAACAGGAGATGAGCAAAAAATATTTTAGGATAAATAAGATCCGTCAAATGGTTCTCTATACCCACCACGACCACCGGAAACCCCAAAACTTACCCTCCAGCTGATAAAATTCTTTTATGAGCCTTGCTGTTGGCCTGTCCAGAAACTCTCTTTCAGGAACATTAAATACAAAAACACTGTTTAAGTCTTGTAAATTGTTCTTCTCCCTCTGAAAAGATTAAGTAAATAACAAATAAATTAAGAGAGAATCTTATATAACTAAAAGTGGTGAATGAAATCTTACAGTGTTGAAGAAGCATATGGCAACTTGGTCGTAGGATCTGTTAATGATCTGAGACTCGAGAGTTTGAGAGATACAAGAGATGGCAATGTGGAAGTGGGTTTCACCATTTTGGTCGTCTTCTTCCTGCGAGTGGCACGGATAGTCATTGAAATGCATAATAAAAATAAATGAATGAAGAAAAAGATAGAAAACAAACAAACCGCAGGGCAAGTAGTATTGAACATTTTAGGTGAAGCATCGACCAGGTAAACCACATATTCTTTGCTCGACTCGTTTTCCTGATAAAATCAAAGTATTTTTCATATACTATTTAACAAACATAGAAAAGGAAAAAGGAACGCGGCAATAGTTACGAGGAGAGAGAGTTGAGCTTCAGGATCATCTTCGTCGTCTCTGAAGATATCATTATCATTGTCATCACCGTTCAAATCCATCTTCCCCACTTCTCAGTTCTCAAATACAAACCCTTTTTTCTCTCTAATGCGCGCCCAAAATTTCGAGCGTCAACGCAATGCCCTTCGTCGTCTTCTTAATGTAATGTCCAAACAAATTTGAGGTTTACCTTCCTCTTTTTATACCAAACCAAACAAAGGGCAATTTTAGAACTCGGATTAAAAATTATACATGGTTAATATAATATATGTGTGTGTATATATATATATATATATATATATATATATATATATTATCAACTAATTGATGATTATCTGTACAATGAACAATTTAAATTTTAATATAATATTAATTTTGACTATTGACAATTTCTTTTAAAACATTGAAATTTAATTTAGAAATACAGATAAAAAGACAGTAGATAGAAAATTATAATGGGTTAATTAAGATTGTTGTTCCTAAATTTTTCAAAATTTGATTTTTGATCTTTAAACAAAAATTTGACTGATTAAGGTTCTTATTTTTTTAAAAAAATTGTTTTTTATTTTCTGAACAAAAATTTAACAAGTCAAAATCCTTAAACTTTTTAAAAATTTAGTTTTAGTTCAAAAAATTTTTAAAATTTTAGTTTTTAGTCTTTTAAAATTTCATTAATTCAAGAACTAAAACCAAACTTTTTTAAAAGTTGAAGGACTAAAAATAAAAAAAAAATTACAATTTAAAAGGCTTTGATTAGTTAAACTTTTATTCTAGGACTAAAAACCAAAATTTGAAAATTTTGGGTATTTTGACTAGTCAAATTTTTATTTTAAAGACTAAAATCCAAATTTTAAAAAATTTAGAAACTAAAAAATTGATTAACCCAAATTATAAGTGATTAAAAGGATCGATTATACAAATAAAGATAAAAGAAATATAGTTTGAGATAGTTTAAAAAATAGCTAGTTGTATAAATGGTGTGTAAAATGCACATCCAAATGAGAAAAAGGAGGATTGAGTATGTCTAATTGAGAAAAAAAATATAAAGAGTGAGATCTCAAATAAGTTGTGATTTATGGTTAAATATGTTTTTAATCCATATAAAATAATAATAAAAAACTATTATTAGTATTTATAAAGAATTTTCTTTTTCAATTTTAGGAATCTTCAAAAAAAAAATTAGAGGTGTTACTGACCTAATCCCATAAACACTAATGGATATCACTTGGAAATTGGAATGGTTACTTATCCTTTCATAAAACATACAAGTATGACATGATAATAGGGACCAAAAATAATGATTAGGGATTCAAACCAAAGAAAAGTTTACAAAAACAAAATCAGTTATCGCTCATTTTATAGGAGTTAAAACTATTTTTAAGCCAAAAACCTTTATGTATAAATAACATTTTAAAAGTTATTTTTCAATAAAAGCATTTTTTAGGGTTTACTGTTTTTATGGCATATTCACCCCAGTACAGTTTATATTGCTTTTGTTTTAACAGGAATTCATGAATTTCTATTTATGACACTGACAAAATGTTTATGATTTCGATTGTTCATATGGTGCTTGTCAGATGATTAATGTCTCCGTGGTGTTTGACTGTTAAGTAGTTGATTTTTTGTCAAGTAATCTTGTAAATGACAATTCTATCGTTAATCAAACAATCCGTATAGATACAAACTTATTTACGCAATAATAAATTCACATGATTTGTTAAATATTACTATATATACATACGGAGAAACTAGTGTGGGTTTCACCAAGGACCCTGAATTCTATGTATAAGGTCAGGCAAGTGGTAGAGTTCGAATAACAAGTTTTGAAGTTTAAAGCTTGTACAAAAATATATATATATACATATATATATATATATATACATATATATATATATATATACACATATGTAAATATTGATAAAGAATGGATATAACTGTATTACAACGTGCAGCGAGGGAGCCACACTAGAAAAGCTTTGCACGACCAAAAACTGATCCCTTCAATACGCAACTCTCGACCAAAACTAACTTAAGAAAACACAGAATTATCAAGTATTCCTCACCAAAAATTACCAATGCAACCATTGGCGGCAGCCCTGTCTATGTAACAGTAGAGGAGCGCCACAAAACTCAACCCGTATACATCAAGCCATTGCTAAGAACAGCAACGACGGTTCCCATATATTGGAAACAGCAAAACCGTCAACTCAAATCAGAACATAGAAACTTGAAAGGGTGGACAATGGCCACTCTTATTCAAAGGATAGCCCCAAGCACCAAACTCCTGAATCCACATCCCCTGACGTCAACAGGATTTCAGGACACTAAACTCACCATTTCAATTTCAAAACTGCATACTCTTCAAAGCTCACAAAAGACCAATTAGGACCACTGATCCAACAAATGCCTCAGATAAGTACGAAACCATCTACTTCTCTTACCAAGAATGGCTCCGTAAAAGCAAGAACCAAGAATGTACATGCAAAAGCTTAAGAATCTGCGATTGCCGATGACTTTCTTGACTTTTCCTTTTCCATCTCTCCTCTTCTCAGCTCAGCATGCTGGGCAACACCATTTGCAAGAGCTTGATAAGAGAACTAAAGTGTCTGAGTGAGGTTCT
The DNA here is from genome assembly GCA_007407185.1 of Glycine tomentella. Classification (NCBI taxonomy): domain Eukaryota; kingdom Viridiplantae; phylum Streptophyta; class Magnoliopsida; order Fabales; family Fabaceae; genus Glycine; species Glycine tomentella. The sequence goes on from PYAF01000353.1 coordinate 986,921, forward strand.
GAAACCCCAATGGATCCGATGATTGCATCACTACAGGCAAAATTATTTTGAAAGCCAGGTATGTCAATCAACAATAAAGGGGCATTAATGAAACTTACATGTTTTAAGGGGCAGTATCAGCATACCTTTCATTGTATCCACAAAGAAAACAAAAGGATCCACCTCGTCAATTGGAGAGTGCAACTCTTCATCATCACTAAAGTCATCATCTGAGTCGTCATCATCCTCATCGTTGGGCCTGAACGTCTTTGTCTTCGGGATGACATTGTAAAAGGATAAAAAGAATAAAAAAATTCAAAAAGAGAGAAAAAAATAAACTGATGTTTATTGTCAAAAACCAATTAGTGAACACTTCTACAGGTAGTGAATACTTCTACCGGCTGAATAACACTATGCAAAAAGTGGTGGGTAGGGGATCAAAACCAATCACTTACCACGTTTGAATTACCAGCAGCAGTAGAATATAGCTGACAGTAATGCAAGTTACATTATTTTATATTGAATTACTGAAATATATGTTTTAAAACTAATCAATATATATATACCAACAAAACAAAGTTAATATAAAAATTACAAAATATGACTAAAAAGTAAAACTACTACTTCAGTCACTAAATATAAGACTTTTTTTTACTAATTTACACCCTTGAAGAAAGTTGGTTAATATATTTAGTAGCATTAAATTTGTTAACAATTTGTATTATTTTGCCAAAATTGCCCTTAAAATTATTGAGACTTAATCTCTCTCTTTCCACTTAATTACTTTCTCACCTAATTAATCAATGTGTGTTAGTCTACTTATCCAATCCTTGTAAGAGAGATTACGCATTTATCTTTTTACCACCTTCTTTGCTTCTTTTTTTTTTCTCAACCTCCTCGTATCTATCAATCGGTTCATCTACCACCGACCCCAATTAGCTTGGGTTAAAAGTGTTGTTGATGTTGATGTTGATGACAATAAACTGCTCCCATTTTGGTTTCATAACTATCTTGCTTTGCAAAAAGCAAATCAATAAATATTGTTTTAAAATTAATTAAGTTTTCAGAATCAAATTGTGACCTACTAGAATTTCTATGTTAGAATTATACATATGGTACCCCAACAAATTCCATAATTCCAAGAAAACTGATGAACTTGATATCCTATGTAAGATTAATATAGGCATGCAAATGGTATGTAGGTTTTCATATCCACAAACCTGTTCAGCCAACTTTCTAAATTTACTACTGTCAACTTCATCCCCATCCTCAGCATTAATTCCCATTTCCTTGTCAGAACGACTGCCATCCTCATCTTCATCTTCAGCTTCCTCCTCTTTTGCAGCTTCTGCAAATAAAGGGCAATTGGTTAGAATGAGACAATCATAAATCTGATTAAAGTAAAAAAAAAAAAAAAAAAAAAATCTCCGGATCAACATGCAATTGCGAGTCTGCAATATCAGTTACAGAGAAAAGATGACATAAAGACCTGCAACTTGATCCTTGTATGCAACCAGAAGATCAAGAGTGGCCCGGAACACCTGGCCTAAAGCGTCTCCTGGCAATTGACCAGCCGGAAGTGCAAGTAATGATGTTAAACCAAGGCAACAAACTTTCTTGTCATGTTCCCTGCATAAAGATTATCATAAGTTTGTAATTAGACCTAGAAATAGTCACAACTAATATAAACAAAGTGAAGAAAAGGGGATGGTGAAGAGGCAGGAAAATACAGACCTCTTAAAATTAGCACGCACACCATTCTTTTTTACTCCTTGCAACATATTAAACCAAAGAGTGAAGATTTCTGATGTAACACCTAACTTTTGCAATATGCTGAGAGTCAGTGCTGCATTGTAGTAAAGAGCATCTGCAATCTGCAAAAATTATTTTCGCTTAGACAGAAGGTTGCTTATGACGCCATCTTTAAGAAGTTTGGAAGACATACAAAATAGATAAACTGAAGTCATTCTTATAACAATTGATTAGAAAATAATGAATCATATTAGATTTTTTTTTATAAATTTTAAGTTATTAAATCATGCAAATAAGTGCAATCCAACTGAATGTGGAGAACAAAGCAGGCTTAGAAAATTACCACTCAATTATACATATTCCATTTTTTAAAAACCAAGCACTTCATGTAAGTTAAAGATTGGAAGTTCATATATATCTTGCAAAACCAGTGTAATTATGCATACTTCCAATTATTAAGCTGCAGGTTTGTCAACCAAAGGAGAAAGGAGGATTGGGAATCCGGGATCTAGTGAAGTTCAATCTTGCTTTGCTCGGAAAGTGGAGGTGGAACCTTTTCCATAATCATGGAAATTATGGGCACAAGTATTGGAATCAAAGTACGGAGGATGGAAGAAGCTGGATGAATCAAGAAGATCTGCATGTGAGTCATTCTGGTGGAGGGACTTGAGTAGCATTAGTAATTCAAATGTAGAGGAGGGATGGTTTAGCAATTGTGTTAAATGGAAGTTAGGGTGTGGATCAAGGGTGCTGTTTTGGGAGGATGATTGGAAGGATGCTGGAGTCCCATTGAAGCTGAAATATCCTAGATTATTTCTAATTTTTCAGCAACAACAGAACAGTATCCAACAGATGGGAACTTTATCCCATGTAGGGTGGGAATGGAAGTTTAGGTGGAGGATGTGCTTTATGGAGGGTGAAATAGCAGCAGCCATAAACTTTCTAGAAGAGCTACAAGGTCTAGAACTACATGATCAGTTGCAGGATTCTTGGAGCTGGGAGGGAGAACCGAGTGGGAAATACATGGTGGGAAGCACATATAGACTACTGAATAAGGAGGCAAACACTCAGAACTAGGAGGTGGTGTTCAAAGATATGTGGAAGCTAAATATCCCTAGTAAAGCCTCATGTTTTGCCTGGAGGCTGCTGAGGGATTGTTTACCCACTAAGAAGAATCTAAGCAGAAGGAATATACCACTCTCCGATATCAGCTACCCTTTTTGTAGGAATTCTAAAGAGGATGTGCCACATTTATTTTTCAGTTGCTTTAAGATTATGCCGTTATGGTGGGAGTCACTGAATTGGATAAACATTCAAGGGGTATTCCCGATAAATCCAAAAAAACATTTCCTACAGCATGCCTACTGCGGTCTCAATGATCTCATGATCAAGAGATGGCAAATATGGTGGATAGCTCTGTCATGGTGCATATGGCACCATAGAAATCGGATAGTGTTCCATGGTGCCAGCTTCAATGGACAAAAGCTGGTGGAGGATGCCTTATTTTTCTGCTGATCCTGGTTATCTAACCTAGAAAGGATTTAATATCCCTTTCCACTTCTGGTCTAGTCATATTAACGAAGGTTTCTGCACTATGGGGAGGGTTTAACAGAAGTGTATTCTTTTTGGAGGGGAGTGAGCCTTATCTTCAGCAAGATCTTTGGCTTTCTAATCCATGCACATCGCATGTATTAGCTAGCCATAGTTCTGTTTCGCTTGTTGATAGGTTGTATATTTTTATTTGTTATACTTGTACCTTTCTCTCTCTTATATATATATATATATATAATCTTTCCTGAGCAAAAAAAAAATTAAGCTACAGAACACAGAGGTTTTGAAGAGAACAGGAGTATAAATGAATCCAATGACCCAAAGTTAATAATTGTGCGTGGTAGCGCTGTCATATGTCATGGCTGGAGGCCAGTACAGGGAAGTTATTGCATTATGTTTCCACGGAGCATCCGTCATGCATGCTTTTACACATCCCAAATGACACCATTTTGAAGCTTGTCACAAACACAATTGGCAAAGTAGGTTAAAAAAACCTTTGCCCTGGCTTGTGGGTAATTGCAAAAACCTTCCAAACAAGCAGAATCACACACTGCCCTCAGATCTCTCATCCATTCAACCCAAGCATCAGGCACAGAGCTCTCGGGTGTGTTTTCAGTTTTCAACCAACCCACAGGTGGAGATTCCAGCCAACTGACAGCACTCCAGCACCTCATCTTGTGCATGTTCTGCTCACATTCTGGGGTCTCTATGCCATTCATGTCAGAGACATGTCTCTGTTTTTTTAAACCATATGTCTCTGTTTTCTATTCTTTTGTTGCCATGTTAAGATAGGCAGCCTTAAGTTGCTCTCAGTCTTTTTTGCTATACTATTCTCCTTCTATGTTACTGGACTTTTGTTGTTATTCATCATTTCATTTGTCTTTAGCTTAAAATTATGACTTTTGATTATTAATTAAGAATGTCACTAATTTTGGATAATTTTTATTTTTGGGGCATTTATATATAAATTTCATTATAGTGGTTATCCTGCAATCCACTATCCCACTATAGCATTATTGGCGTGGCTGCTCCATGCCACTACTCTAGATTAATGACTATAAAGAAAATCCAGCTGTTGAACAATGTCAAAATATTATAATTATGGAAGCAACAGCCAATTATCTCATTCATGCATGATATATGTCAATACAGATCCTAATAACCCCTTACCGCTTGCATGAGAAGACATTTCAAATGTGATTTTTCAGTTCGATGCAAGCGTTCAACTGTAATTCTGAGATATGGCTCAACCCATTGATCCACCTGCCCTTTGCAGTTCAGAAAGACAACTTCAATTAGCTTCGGAGCTGGCTCAATATCACTGTCCTCCATATTTTTGTCTGCCATAACCTTCAATGTGAAATACAAATACATATCAGATACATCAGTAAAACGAAGGAATTTTTTTTAAAAAAAAAGTATTTTATCCTAAGACTTCCTAACAGGTGGTGGCCGAACTAAGTCTAATAATGCAAAGATAACTAACTCACAGATGAAATCATATTCCATAGACTCTGTTGATAGTCAGGTTCTTTGCAAGCAAGGAAATGGGCAGTTCCTCTCGAAATATAATTGTCCAAAGGAACCAGAATATCTGCAGAAGAAACTAGCCAAATAAATACAAAGAAAATGCAGAATTATATGCAAATTATATAGTTTAAATGTTGGGGTACCATATGTGGACAAAACAACCAAGCTATAAACTGAAACTAAAGATGTTCCCCACTTCTGAATAGCATGGATATAAGGTCAACGCATATAGAATCCATTTTAGTAAACAACCAAACAAGAACTGTAGAAAGGAAAAAGCCAAGATGTTTTATTATATGCATAGCCGAGTTTATCATCAACTTTACTGGGAGACACCAGCACATCTCTAGCTTCATATTAACATGTAAAAAAGGTCAACCAAGAGATGATGCAAACTATGTGCTTGACTATATTAGAGCAAACAGAAATTGAGATGAATTGTAGCCAAAATGTAGTTGAGAACCATACTTGAGAAGAAATCAATTGCCCAATCTGCTAGTGCTTCCATCATTAGTGGCCAAAGACTCCACATATCCAATGATATTGATGGAGAGAAAAATGTCATATATGATACAATCTCCAAAACTTCTTCAAAAACATCTGCACACATTTACAGGAGAAAATGGAAATGAATACAAGCAACACAAGTGAAATTAAAATTTCAGAATCATAGCCTTCCTAACAAAATCTAACAACAATACAAATGCACAATCCCATTTGAAAATCCAAGTGGAAGGTGAGAATTAAACCAGCTTAAGTTGTTCACAACATCACGTTATTTTATAACACAAATTGAAGCATATTATTCCATATTAAAGCTAAGATAATAACAGCTGTCCAAAAAACTCAACATGGAAATGCTTGTTATCACTTGATATTCTTCAAATCTAGTGGACAGCATCAAAAATACTCTCATCAGATTATTATTATCAGTAAAACATCATGCATACAATCACGCAACTGGTTAAATCAGTAGCACTATGATCCAAACTGTAAAGTAGATTCACCTTGGCTTCGACAAATGTGTATACACAGACACACACCAGATGACATTGACAAGAGGAGATAAAAACAAAAGAAATCCTCAGTAATCTAGATAAACTTGACTCATAGGGGAAAATACCTTGACCATCAGTTGTTAACATTCTACGCATTATGGGTACCAAGGTTGGCTCAATATGAACAAAAAGTTGAGGAAGACTGCTCACTGATTCAAGTATAGTGCTAATAGCACGCAAACAACCAACAGCAGCAAGAGCACCTGGATCATCAGCTTCAGCAGTGTTCATGCACCTCCAAAATGCAGCTGCCTGTTGTAAGAAAGAAGAGTGCGATGTTATTATACAGAAAATACTGGCTCTCTAAAGCAAACACAACTTTCTTGGCAGATACAAATATCTTAAAAAATATATATATTACCAAATTTTGGCACAGCCCAAGTGCATAAGGTGCCATTTCTTCTCCAAACTTGTCCACAATAGTCTCCAAGGTAAATACAAGGTCCTCGATCTCAATTTCATTTATAAGTTTGAAAAACTCTGGAAATACTTTTTGTCAGTTACACCCACTCATGCCAAATAACAAATGTAAAGTACAGACAATTTTTTTCGCATTCACATACCATCAAGGAGTTGAGGGAGAATGGGTCGAATTTCATTCAAATCTGCATCAACACAATTGAAAAATAAGCATAATCAGCACTAAACTTTAGACAGATTTATTTAAATCAAAAATCAAAATAAAAAAGGTTATTATCCACCTTTGCAAGCCTCAACAAAAGAACGCAAAGCAAAAACAGAATCAATGCGGACAGGAAGTTCAGGATCTCACATTCCACATACAACACACTGCAATGCCTTCCGGAAATTGTTCTGATCTGAGAATTTAATCTGGGCATATTGTCCTGCAACCCATGCTGCCTATTTTTCACAGGAAATTCGATGGATAGCCAAAATCATCAAAAATAGAAATTGAAAACTTCATAATCAATGTCTGGCTCAAATTTTAATTAATTTACACCAAGTCAAATTAGTATTAGATTCCGACATGAACGTTTGTTTGGTTATAGAGAAAGCTATTTAGAATGGATTGCATCATTCCCTAGATTCACTGCATATTAAAATGATGGGGGAAACAGAGAAGAGGATTAGTTCTATTTCAGTGGAGGCTCAAAACCCAAACCTGTGGGAGGATTGTGAGGCAGGTAACAAGAGGACCAATTTTAGTATACATTTACTTTGCAGCCAGTAAATGTCATATTTTCATTATCTTCATCTCAAACACTATTCTCGTTTCATAATAATTCATAAAATTAAAAAACACAATACTTTATCTGTTTTCCCAACAACATAAAACAATGAAAAGATTATCATTTCCCATTCCCCTTTTTTATTTTACATTCTTGGATTAAAAGTCCACTCTCTTCCATTTCTTTCAGCCAAGTGAAACCAAGAGAAGAGTGCATTAAACCAACCATGTTCATGGTAAAAAAAAATCATCATGCTCATGAAGATACGTCTTATCTCTCAATTTGCAGATCTTTTACATCCAAAAACGCTATTAAGCATGGAAAATTGGACATAAAAAACAGCTGCTTTTAGTATGGGTATTTTGCATTGTGCAACGCAAGCTTTGCCTTTCCAAAAACATTCTTTTTTATACCCAAAAGAAAGATAAAAGGAAAAAAGAGTGAATGTGGCCTGCATGAGAAAAGATGCAAACAAAAACAATATATAGGAGATGGTACCTTGGCCCGAAGGTGGCCAACAGGACTGCTGAACTCAGGAAAGACATGTTGCACTAACATATGCTCAAATTCAGATTTGTAAGGCTCAGTTTGCTTCAATTTGTCACAAAGTGCCCCAATAGCAAGAAGAGCGCCGTCTTTCTGTCATAGGGTTTGTATTCTGCAGGTGCTTCGTTATACCTAGCAAAGTGAAAACCTAACTATGACACTGAATCCATACATCATATGATTTGAAAGAAAGTATTTACCTTTTGAAAATTTCAACTGTGAATTGAATAAACTTGTGAAGATTATCTTTCCCACGTTTTTGAATCAATTCGCTCACAAAATCCAAGGAAGCAGTTTTGGGACTGTACAAGTCTTCAATAATGTCTGTAATAAAGAATTAGAAGCTACACGCATGTGCCAATAAAATTCCTCTAAATTTTATATCCATGTATACACATCAATAAGACTTACCATAGCCTTTTCTAACATATTCATGTGGATCTTCATCCCAAAGCTTTTGATCATTATCATTAAAGCACATAAGAGGGAAAACTATTTCAAAAAGAAGAACATCAAGCCGAGGTTGCAGCGCAGTATACATGCTATTCTTTGAAATACTGCATGTGTTATAAAAATTCAGAAGAAAAAAAATTAATTCCAGAATCATTAATATTCTGAAGACTCAGCATTAGCAAAATAACAGCAATCAACAAAGATACTAATATTCTCAGGATGTGAAAAGTGAAGACCTCAGAAAGGAGGGATAACAGTATCAATGCACAAAAACCACCTCATTCACCCTTCCTTTCCTGAAAATATGTGAAGAAGCCACAAGCTCAAAGACCAAAATACCCCATTATTTTTTTATTTAGTTTTGATTCTGGGTAATACGTTTTTGGCTTTATATTTTCAGTCCAAACTCCAGAGGGTTTTATCTAGGAGGTTCAGACCCCGGGCTATTCGTTGATAAATAAGAAAGTGTTGAAAAAAATAGACATGTACACAAATAAATAAGCATAAAATGATCAATAATCACCTGTTGCTTAGATATTGAAGAACGAGGTTGATAACTCGGTCAGGTAAATAGCCACCAACTCGAATGACATTCAACAGATTTAAGTAGCAGTCCAAGATCTTCCCTGCATAATGCTTCTGAAACATTTGAGCAAAGGCTTTGTTTTCCAGGTTATGCAGCTTCAAGTCACCAAAACTGTAACAAGAACAGAAATAGAGAAACAATGAATGACTGGACAGGAAAGGTCATAGCAGTGAACCAAATCAAAAATGAATCTACATTTCAAACATACCGAGTGTAGAGCCTATTAAGAATGTGAACAGTCCATTTTTTTTTACCTTCCACCAACCCCATGATTTGCGAAGCTCGGGATCGGCAGGCTGACCTTCCAAGGGAACAGGCCTCTCCAGCACATTTAAAAACAGCACCATCCAAGCATTGAATACATTTTGATCAAAAAGAAGCTTTGGAACCTCCAACTGAAGAGTGAAATGAATTTGAGAATTTTGAGCAGAAAAAAAGTAAGGGGACAAAGAAGAGGAAGAAGAAGAAGAAGAAACACAAACGTACGTAGATGGAGGACCAGAAAATTTTAGAGATAAGCTTGATAAGATCAGCGAGTTCGATAGAGGGATTGGGAATTTGAAGGAAGGTGCTAAATAAATTGAGGAGAAGAGGAAAGGTGTCATGGACGACGAGATAAATGGGAGTCCTCTCGAGGTCGGACTTGAATTCGTATTTTCTAGAAAGAATCCGAAGGACGAACAAGGCGGCGTGGACATGGTGGGGGTCCTGCAAATTGGGGATGATCCATTGGAGGAGATGAGGGAAGTGTTGGGGATAATCGGAATGTATGATTGTTTTGAGGCACCCGCCGAGCTGCGAGCGGAGGAGAGGAGGGAGCTGAGGCAGAAAGAGGAGGAGGTGATTCCTCAGGAGTTCTTTCTCGAGGGGCATTTTGGTCCAATTTATGCCGATGAAGTTCTTCAAATGGATGGCGGCAACCTGTCGAACGGCCAAGTCGGAGTGGGTGTCGACGATGATTTGGAAGAGGCTCAGCGGATGCTGTGGGGAGTGCTGCATCTCATCCAACCTCTGCTCCGCGCCCTTCCGTTCATCGGCCAGAGGACTCAGTGCAGCCTCAAGTACCTTAGCAACTTCCATCTGCTCACTCACTTCGCTTTAGCAACGCCACCCAATTTATGTGTTAGGGTTTACGCAACATCAATTTTTCTACTGAAAAACAAGCATAATAATATGGATAAAAATTAGTACTTTTTTAGTTTTTTTTTTATCATTCAAAATTACTAATTTTTTATCTTAAAAAAAATACCTACATAAAATAAAACTGCAATATGTCGTTCCCGGTCAATTTTCAAATTTTTATTTGGGCATCCAATAAAAAAAAATTTGTTGAGTCGTGGATAAAAAAAATCAATCTTCATTTTTTATTTTTGTTGTTAGTTAAGTGATAAAAAATTTAAAATATTTTTTTTACTGATCAAAAGTTCTTATTATTTTTCAAATTTTAAATTACAATTTCTCACACGCCAAAATCAATAAAGTGAAAAAAAAAAAAAACAGATCCAACATCATTGTTGAATACATACATAAAATCAGTAACCAAATAACATCGGGAAAAAAATAATACAACGCAACACATCAATCGTCCTGGCGGTCCTGCATGGTTGTGTTGTGGTTCAAAATTGACTCTCCCATTATTCTCTCATGCATGGATTCTCAACAATGGGCACGTGCCCTAATCTCTAGTAAGGATGTCTTGCTTTTCGTCGCTACTACTATTGTCTGGTGGGCATGGCGTTGGAGAAACATTATGATTTTCTCACAAAATTGTTATAATTGTAATATTCATATATTAAATAGTATTTATGGCATATTAAAATATAGAGTAAATTATATTATTTTATATATGCATATTATAGTTATTGTTAATTCAACATGTGTTCTGATTTCTGAAATAAACAAAAAACAAAAATTTGAAAAATAGAAACTAGAATATAAAAAAAAAAAATCAGTAAAGGACCTCAGTTATTAATTTTACTGTTATAATTAATATAGAGAGAAAGATAGCATAGTGAGGATATGTATATTTTTTAATACTTTGTACCAAGACAAGACAAAACGTCTCATGATTTTTTAATCAACAAATTATTTTTGAATAATTTTTCTAATTAATAATTGTTATGCATATGTAAAGTTTATTTGTAAATCATATAATAATTATATTTTTTTCTTTTTTAACGCTTTTTTTATTAAAATATAGAAATTTAACTTATTCCGAGCTTTTATCCAATAGATGCTAAAATTAGTTGATTTATAGTGTGTTGGTTGTATTTTTTTTTTTTGTAAAAATTGCAAAGGAGAGACACGGAAGATGAATTGAGGGTATGGAGTATCGCGTTCAGTGCAACAAGCTGCCCGCTTATTCAGTTGGACTCTGCAAGCGCGCTTAGCAAGTAGCCAACTTCAAAAACACGAGTGGGCTACATTTTAAAGAAATAAAAGGAGTGAATTAGCATTTTTCAGTCTTGGAGCAAATGAGGTAGCTAGGTCACGAGAAGGAGAACATTCATACTCCGTTGAAGCTTGCTCCACAACATTGTTTTCCCATTTTATTCCATTTCATTCCATTTGTCTCTCATTTTCCTTTGTTTTGTAAGTCTGTCATGACAATGAGAGGCTAAACCACCATTTGTTGAGAGCTCGACAACCAACATTCTTGATGTGATGATTATCACTATCTATTTAATGTTATTTTCTTATTATTACCTCTTTTATGAGTTTATTGTCATGTTTGTGGTTTGATCATCCATGCTCATATTTTGTTATAGGTTTTATACATCGGAAAATGTTTATTTCCTAAGAATTGAAAAGAACATCTAGGTGATCCATATTTAGCGATAAAATGGTTTTACTTAGCCAAAGTATTCGTCTTTATTCTTAATGCAAATCGTTTGACGTAGCTCTTAAAGAATTATGAGTAAAATTAGGTAATTTAGGCTCTTTCACATTAAGAATAATGGTTATAGTAGATAGTAGATGAAGTTAATATGAGAATAATGTTAAATAACCAAAAATATCTAATATTGCGTCAAGGATAGTTTTGATTAGTTGAGCCCTCAACATGTTTCATATTATGCATCAACTGTCTCTTCACCTCTCAAAGTGTTTTGTGTTTTCTCCTTTACACTTGTTTTGTTTCGTAATTTAATTTACGCTGAATTCATTTACATGTCTTATTACTATGTAAATATCAAAATTAATTCATTAACTACTTAAAATTAGACTTATACGAATGCTGAGTATAATCAAAGTCCTCAATGTCATATTTTTAGTAAATCAAATGAGCCTAAGACACTTTTTTTATTTATACCTTATTGTAAGAACTAGAGAAAATAGTTATTACCATTTAATTAAAGTAATCACATTAAAAAATAATTACCCCAGTGTGATTTGTTATAGTTATTAACAATAAAATTCAATTAATTAAAGAGTATTTAGGGATGGTATCATTAAATAAAGTGAAGAAGAATGTTGGTGACACTCTTCAATATTTTCTTTCTAATATTATCTATTATTGATTAAAATTTATTAATTTTAGTAAGTCATTCCTAAATAAAAAGGAATGTGATTATATGAAAAGAAAAATCTATTAAATTTTATAATTTTTAATAAATTTAATAAATAATAAAATAAATACTAAAATGAGAGTGTTAAAAAAAGTGTGATTAACATTTCTCTATAGAAAAATAATTGAAATTTAGTTTACATTTTACTCCACTAAACTATTTTTTTATTGCTTGCTATTGAGTCCGAAAGAAGTACAATTAATACTCTGGGGAAACATTAAATCCTCTTCTCCTTCATATTTAATTTTTGAAATACATTTAATATATTGCGGAAATAAGTTACGTAAATGTATTAAATTAATTTTTGAAAATTAATGCATTCAAGAAACTTATTTAATGTATTAAATAAGTAATTAATGCATTTCAGAAAAAAAAAGCATTTAATGTATTAAATATAATTTATAAATTAATTTTTGAGTAATTTTTTATTTATAAAATTATGTTTTTTTACATATTTGTAAAATTATTTGGAGAGATGCCTAGTTCAGTGTTTTTTCCCCCTCTTATTTTGAGTAACGAGGGAGTAATGGTGGACAGGTGTGAGCCACATGTTACCATGAAGTGAGTCACAAAAAAGAAGTGGCAGGTTATCCGGCGGGTTCAAGGCTTGGAAGCTGCAATAAATATTAAATGAGGATGCAGATATTCTTCTTCTGTCGGTGGTATGATATATATAAAGCCGGGTAGAAAGGAAAGGAAACACTATTACATAGCAGAAGAAGCAAAAGAAAATACTAGTACTTACTAGCTAATCAATATGCATCTGAAGCAGATGATAGTGGGTGTGGCATTGGTGGTGGTGGTGTTGCTGATTTCGGTGAACGGGCAAAGCATATGCAACGTATCCATACCAGATTTAATGACATGCAAACCAGCGGTGACGCCTCCAAATCCAACGCCACCCTCCCAACAGTGCTGTTCTGTACTCTCACTTGCAGACTTGCCCTGCCTTTGCTCTTACAAGAACTCCCCACTCTTGCCTTCTCTTGGAATTGATCCTAAGCTCGCCCTCCAACTCCCTGCCAAGTGCCACCTTCCTCATCCTCCCAACTGCTAATTCATGCTTCTGCTTCCTTCTTAAATAATAACAATCTCAGTTTCTAATTATTCTCTTCTCTTGTGCCCTCCTTTTTTTCCAGCTTAAGATCGATCCACGTTAATATTTAAGAATGTCGATAATCTCATCTACTAAATATGATATAGTACCAACGTGACAATAGAAAAGAAGAACCAAAATGAATGCGTAATGATTTTAAGACGAAAATATTAATTTTACAGGTGTTATACCAGTCCGTCAATAAAAAAATTAAAAATAAAAGAGTCGGTCATTATGATCATCGACCACAGCTTTTGTTAAAGAGAAAATTAAAATTATACAAATAATAGAATATTAAGAGGTGATAGTGAATTGATGACATCCTGCCTGCACATGCCCACCCAAAAACTCTGCTCTTTTTGCAAGAACTATGCAGCAGCAGAAAGAACATTTATGTCACTTATCGTTGGTTGGTTGATCACAAAAATACAATAGAGGAAATAATTGTCTTTGTCTGTACACCTGCAATCTCTCCTAAGTCCTAACCACTGTATGTATATTATTTCAGATAACATTTCCATTTCTAAGTTGCCATCTTGGCTTGTTGGTTTTAATTATGGTAGAAAATGAATTCAAAACATATATATATATAGGCTGAAAAAATAACTAACTACTGAAAATATAACTTACCAATATAACTTATCACTAAGATTTTGTCCTTTAATCAAGGTTCAAGCACTATCCATTACAAACTATACAATCTTCTAAAACTATACAAAACAGATTACTACTGAAATTATAACTTACCAATATAACTTACCACTAAGATTTTGTCCTTTAATCAAGGTTCAAGGCACTATCCATTACAAACTGAACAATCTTCTAAAACTATACAAAATAGATTTTGACTTATTTAAAATAAAATAAATGGATAATTTCAACATAACATCGATCCCAAAGTCTTTTGCAACAGCTTCGTCAGCCCTGCAGTCCCAGGATCCAATTCTTGCGTTGACGCTTCCAAAGCGGCTCCGTCTCCGCCTCCGCCTTCTGCGCTCCCAGTTGGGTATCTCCGAGGACTTTATAACTTACCAATATAACTTACCACTAAGATTTTGTCCTTTAATCAAGGTTCAAGGCACTATCCATTACAAACTAAACAATCTTCTAAAACTATACAAAACAGATTTTGACTTATTTAAAATAAAATAAATGGATAATTTCAACATAACAACAACAGTTCTAAAAGCAACTGCTAGTAAGATTCTTTGGACGAGGAGGAGGAGTCTGCATCATAGCTCCAAAGGTACTTTAGCTCACCTCTTTTGCATCCCAATACCACAGCCACTCCTGTCCATAATTGGATATCAGACAAGCTATATAAATGCACACCTCACCTGATCTAAAGCACAAAACTAGTTACCTTACCTAGTGTACATGGAACCAGGTACAGCAGTGCAGGTTGTCCATGACCGTTCATCATATATAGCCCCAGATATGTGAAGAAGAGGCCTGAAGCATGAAAGTATCCTCATTCAAGACCTTATAGAATAATAATAATACCTTTAAACATAGTAGTATTACACAACAACTTACCAAAACCATAGCCAATTACCAACCAAAGAAAATATCCGCTTGCGACCCCCTTCTTATTAGCTTTGTCGAATCTGATACAATCAAAAACCATAACAATGCATCTTCTCAAATGTACATTAAAAAGTAGGAGAAGAAAAACACACGAAGGCAAATATTGAAAACAAGTGTTATTATCTTCAAAGAAGTTTATAAAATCTTCTATTTATTCAAGTTTTTTGACCAAATAAGGAATTCAATACCTACGAGCAAAGGAAACAAGCAAACCAGGAAAGAGAATATCTCCAAATCCGATCATGTCATAGCCACCCCAAGGATCAGAAAGACGAGGAAATCTCAAAAGCATAGGAATTGCTTCACCACCGGCCTTGTCACCACGAGCAACCTAGAAAAGGAAACTCATAACTACAGGACACCTTTTCAGTCTAATAAAAGTATAAAACTCAGGAGTGAGAATGAAAAACAAAAAACGTATATCTAAATATTTATAGCAAGATGAAAGACAGATGTCTAATGAAATTCTGTCTGACAACAACAACAAAAACAGTGATAGTAAAGGAAAGACAAGATGATTCGGGGGGTGTACGATTTGGGAATTTATATTTGAGGTCCAAACTGCAATTAAACGATCCAAGTAAAAGAACCATGCTAGTATGAACAAAGACTTATTGTAATCATAACACTCTTCTGGAATATCACTGGAGATATGAATACCCAAAAGATGTCGTATACAAATGCACAACAAAGGAGTACAGTTGCAACCTATGATATCAGATGCACAAGAAAATTGTGAGAAATGTTCCAACAGATATTGGAACGAAATGAGTGTGGAAATAACAGTATAATATAAACACAAGGAACTCATTCAGGTACCTTAATATTAGGCAACCGAGCCAACTGTAAGACTGTTATCATCAAACCGATGCCCTGTCAAGAATAAAGCCATATTTCAAGTGAATTGCATCAAATAAAAAATAAAATAAACAGCTTATCATCGATGAATGGTAACAACCATAATTGAGACAACAAACCACTTTTTAGAGAAATACTGAAGAAAGCTCACCATGGAATCAAACAAGACACCAATTTTGTCTCAGCAAGAGCACACATTCACATTCACAATGATTGAGTTGAAAAATATATACATCATATGTCTGTGTCTGTACATAAGCACTCATGTGTGCATTCATATATGTATGTACGTAGATAAGTGGCAGCAATAATGTATAATTTTTTTTGGAAATATGAACATATCAACACTAGGCAGACATAGAACTAGAAATTCTGCCCTTGTTCCAGAAATCAATTTCTTGGGTTCCTCTCAGGCTCTCAGCTCCTCCAATTAGAATCAATATTCAGTGACAACTTTCCAGAAAAGAGACTGGCATTCATATAGTAAGCATCACGAACAATACATTTCAATGCTTTCCTCACTCTCTTTAAGTTCAAATTTTGAAACAGAAATGATAATAGAAAGACCTATTGCACAGGTACTAGAAATTAGAACTCACAAGAGTATCTTGGCCAAACCATGAAAATGATTCATGCCGAGTAGCAACCCACACAACCGCAAATATCACGCAGAATAGTAACACTACCAGCGAGAAAATAGAAACCTCTCCAAACATAGGTAAATTCTGAGTCTTCTGACCACATTTTGGACGCTTTCTGCACATGTATTTGAAAAAAAAATTATGAGAAATTAAGAGACATATAGCATGCGGAAAGAACACTGATTTCCCTTATTATTAGAAGAAAGAAGACATTTATTGTACCTTAAAGCGAGGCTTACAATACAATTGTGCATTCCCTGAAAATGAAGGCAGACTTTAATTAATGAAAGAGGAATTTTAAGCAAATAAGAAGAAAAAAACAAAATCCAAATGCTTGTTAGCAGTTTATACGTATTGTGGTTTTGACTTTCAAATAGATCAATATACCAGTTAACAGAAAAGAGAATGTACTCTCTGATGTATTTTTAAAAGAATAAGTAATTTTTATTAGTCAGAAATAAAGACAAAATATCCTCCAAAGTACAAAAAAGATACGATGGGAAACAGACTCCAGAACATAGCAAAGTTACTCAATTTCTCTGTATGTGAGAAACACCAATTCTCTTGAAAGTTGAAACAAGGATGATCAGATAAACATGTTTATTCAACAGAAGTAAATCAGGATGGGTCCATTGTCTGGTTGATTGCCAACGGCTATGGGCAATCTTATTGGGTAGACTACTCTACTCCAAGACCTTTTCACTATCTGTTAATCTTGCTGTTATTCGCATATATATATATATATATATATATATACGGAATATTTTAAAAAAATATTATAACATGTATTAAATAATTGATATATTTTTTATTACAATATAATATTTTAAAAATTTTATTACCTTTAATTTTAATCTTATAAATTCTAAAAAAATATTTGAATAGATTTTATTTTTTATATGTCAAAGCTTTTATAAATATATATAGGAAAATACGTTGAATATAAATATTATATATAACAATTTAAATATATATATATATATAATATTATCATATTATATAATATATATTATTATATGAGAAGAGTTCAAGTTATTCCATTCAATAACTCTTTGTCTAATCATTGAATATTTTGATATTAACTCAACAACTTTTCAAACCAAATTTTAAATAAATCAGACATTTGTAATAATGTAATCTTATTAATAACATTTTACTTATATTTTTATAAAGTATATTATATATTGAGTTTTTTTAAAATGAAGTATCAAATAAATAATTTTACAAATAGTTATTGAAGGGATATGTGTGTGTTGTGTAGAATATTATCCTCTTGCCTTTCTAAGTAGTAGGATAAAGTAATCATATTCTATAGAATATTTTATCTTCCTGCCTTTCTATAAATTGGTTATCCAACGACATCAATATAGCACAATTTAAACCATGTAGTTTTGTTACAATTTAAACGACGCATGTTTAACTGACTTAGAATACATATTTCCAATTTATATATATAAACGATAATTAATCATGAACAAGAATAAGGAACCGACACATTGGGCACATCATGAAATAAGATATGTTTATTTTAATTAGAAGGTTAGGAGAAAAATCCACGAAAATCAGCTACCTCACCTCAATACCACCAATGCAGAAAAGTATAATCAGCACCCAGATAAACCAAGACGACATGAAGAAGAACAGTAGCACAAGAAAAGTAGATGCCATAATGACGAAGACGATAGCACCCTTTGTATCTATGTTAACCAAGTCCTCAGAATCGTCTTTCCCTGCTTCAGACAAGCTCTAGCAAAAGCAAAGAAAATTACATGATAAAGATTAATATGCATAAAGATGTATTTAAGTTGTAATCAACATGAACAACACCTTTAACACAAATTAATTGGAGTTGGTGGTAGATGAACCCAATGATATATCGGAAATAAGAGAAAGAGAGAGGAGAAGAAAAAGTGAAAATAAGACAAAATAGATGAAAAATAAGCTAAAATAATAGAGGGGTGAAAGGAGGAGAGGAAAAATGAAGAGGAAAAGAACTAAAAGAAAGGGAACAATTGAAATATAGAAATACTAATGAGTTTAATCCTCTACCAAACCTATAGTTTTTCTCCACCCCGTCGTAAGATATATCGTCCATCAATTTATATCTCACTCCATTAGGTCTTGTTTAACTACTTTTCTTCAGTTAAGTTTTGATTTGACCTCTACCTCTCTTTGTGTTGAGCTCTTGATAACAAATTCTTGTTCTTATGGGAGCATTCAGTGATCATCTCATAATGTGTCAAAATCACCTCAGTTTATGCTCACTCGTCTTTTCACACATCGATACCATTGCTACCTTTCGTCGAATGAAAGGAAGAAGTTATGCTCCATAACTCCTTTCTAATAGTTAACTGATTGAAAGATCAATGGCTAACACAATACATAAGGCAGTCAAAAATAAAAGGAAATGTAGATTAGCACACATGCCAAGGTCAGTGTCAGTCTGTGGTTACAAATTTACCATATGATCATTGTTGAATTATTGTTAGTAACTGGAAACACACCTTCGCATCATGATATAACTTAAACTACTTCAGTCACGTCAATTAAACAAGAAGAAAAGTACATAAGATTACACTTGAGCATATATCATAAAGATAGATGTAGAGTTGCACGGAACAACCTTGGGAGACAATTCATTGTAGCGTTCATCAGTTTGATCAGGAACAGTTATATCTGACCATAGTGAAGCACATATAACTGTTCCAACAGCCATTAACCACAAAAATGCAACTGAGTAGTCTACAACTGGACGAGTTGGAGCATATAACAAAATCTCCACTGAAATGAATAACTCAGAATCAACCGTGGGTAAATCAAGTGGAAACAAACATGGCATCTAGCAGAAAAATGCACTTGTTATTGATAAAGCAATAATATTTTTCTTTTATCTTATTTATTTAATGGAAACTACAAGCTTTCTCAAAATCCAATTTGAAAAATGAAAACAAGTGTGAAATTGATAACTATTTATTCTTACAAAGAAGGCAACAAACCCACCCCAAGATGGATACTCTCCTATTTCGACTTTCCAAGAGCCTTCAATAGCACAATTGAGACAACCATGCGTTCTCTGCCCCAACAGGGAGCAAAGGAAGTTTTGAGAAATCAAGAGAATGTCGCAACAAGACGAGCCGTTTTTAATTAATGATAGGTGTCAAGTGAAAGTGTAGTGATGCATGCAGTTGAGGCATCCTAACAAGCCGATAGACTTAAACCTTGTTCCTACATGATTAGATCAATTCGATCATGTACTAGTCATCCATTCTTATTGTTCAACTAATTGACAACATGAAAAAAAACCAAAAACTCTGCCCCTCCTCTCTATCTATTCAAGGGATGGAAGGGCATAGACCTTTGGTGTCCCCTCCTATCGAGAAATAGGGCCTCACAATAAATAGCTAATATATTTGTTTTTATCTCATGCCTTTCTTCTTCACTAGTCAAAAGACCATATTGCGCGGTTTTTAGTTTTATGAAAAAGGAGGAGAAGGAGACCAAAAAAAAAGGTTGGAAGAAGTCGTCAAGGGAGATCTCATGCTTAATAATATTCTTGAAGCTTTGATTTTCAATCACATCGATGCCATGCGATCTATGTAGCTGACCTCACTAAGTGAGATAAGGCTTTGTTGTTGTTGTTGTTGTAATTCTTTATCAAAGCAACATCTTAATTTGTCTTGCAATAAAATCACTCCAGTTATTTGAGATGGTTTCTAATAAGATCTCCATTTTATTTTAGAAAAACATTTTTTATTAAGGAGGAGGAGAGCACAATTAGAAAAGGAAGTGATAATATTGCATCCTCAAGGAAAAATAATCTGGAAAACAAAAGAATAAGAGATATGGACTGTTAGTAACAGACTTATGACCCATAATCCTTCATTGTAACATACATACCCTTCTTAGGCACAATAGGGAAACTAGAGTCATACTTCAATCTTGTTGTTGCTATGAAATTCAAATAATGCCTTCAGGATGTTTTATCCCGCAAATTCTGGAGGAAAAAAAAACAGTGAACTCCCCCCACTGGCCCCACAAAGCTCTACAAATTGCACTTCATTGACAATGTTCCCCCTAGCCTTTTGGGAAGCTACCACACTAATTGAGAGGTTACCTTACCAAACCAATAAGCAACTACCAGATATAATGGAGGATTGAGGATAATCTTCACTGACCTTTATAAACGCATATCCAAGGTTACTTTAAGTATGTTCTCTTTCTACCTCCAAGACTGACACTTAAGTGTTGCAATGTCTTTGCAAGACCCCACCTCATCTGACCCCTTTAGAAGCTCTCCGACATGATCAAGCAATCCCAACACTCTGGTGAGAATAGATCAACATAATAACGCTGATAATTGTTACAGGATATTAGTTTTACTTCTTATCTAGTTCGTTATGATTTGTTTCATTTTAAACTTAGCTCATAGTTTATCCTTATCTTGTATCATTCTGTTTTTCTGTTTCCTTGTAATCTGTATATATACAGCATTATAATCAATAGAAAGTCACAACCAACATTTCAATTCATATTCTGTTTTTCACGTTCGTAACATGGTATCAGTCTAAACCTCGTTCCTAGACCTTCTCCACATGAACCTAATCTTTCGTCTACATAGTACCTCATTCCTCTGATCAGCCTGGTCAAGCACTTGTCACACAACTCCTTAATGGTGACAATTACCCCACTTGGACTCGAGCAGTCATTAATAATTATGACCTTAGATGCCAAAAACAGACTTGGTTTTATTGATGTCTGCCTTCCCAAACCTGAACCAGGTTCTCTAAATTTCTCTTTTGGGTCAGCTGCAACAGCATGGTACAATCAAGGATTGTCCATTACACAATCCCAGCCATTGCCAATTCCATTCTCTGGATCAAAAGTGCACATGATACTTGGCATCTTCTTGCTCATTTTAATAAAAAGAAAAGAGAAGTTATACTTGTACAACAAATTGCACAACAAAATATACAACTAAGAGAGAGAAAGAGAAAGAAAGATAAATTTGAAATGCAATAAATGATATGATGGAAGAGAGAGATAGAAACAAGATATAATGTTGTATAAATTATTGTAAGTGTATCACTTCTTGATATGCGCCTAGCATATGCTGTTTTCCAAGCTTATAGAAGCTAAGAATTGATCCTAAACCATTGATAAGTGCCCATGTTTATGCTAAATTGTAATGATTTCTTCCCATGCTTTGAATTCAAGTAATAAAAGCATCTTGTGAAGCAGGAATCAACTAAGGGAGATCATTTGAAGCAGAGTGAATGGTGCCCCAGGCGTGAGTTCCACGCCCCTGGCGCTAGAAGCACAAAATAGGAGGTTAGTCTCTGGAATCTGGCGCCTCCAGCGCCAATTTGACGCTTCCGGCGTGAGATTTGAAGACCAAGGCAGCTAGTCTCTGGATTTTGGCGCCCCAGGCGTCAAATTCACGCCCCAGGCGCCAGAGCTCGACAATTGCAGAGTTTTTAAGCTGTTAAGGGGTAGAAGTGAGTTTTCACCCTCCCCTTATAAATACTTCATCCTCAGCATTGAAGGGCGGACTACACTGAAGAAGACACAAAATCAAGGGTTTTAGAAGCTTGGGGAGCTGAGCTAGGGATTGGGTGTGAGGGGAAGAGGGTTCTTCCCTCTTCCCTTCCTCTTCTTTCTTGTGTATCTGCATTCATGCTTCTTTTTGTTGTACCAAGGCCAGCCATGTTTAGGTTTGACTAGTTTCCTTTTGTATTTAGGGCAAATGTTCCATATAACTTTCATTTGGAATGGATTGAATGTTATTGTTCATTAATGCTATGTTATTTCATTACACTTTGCTTGAATCTCTATATCTCTTTCTTAGACCTGATCAATCTATTTAAGAGCTTAGAGCTAGGGTTCACAATAGGGATATTGGGGCCTTAGTTTTGGAACTAAGTGTGGTGACTTGTTTTACATCACCTAGGAATAGGGATGTAGGCTTGCAATCTTCTAGTGCATCACTTAATGCTTAACCTAATAAATGCTACTAAGGGATTAGGGTATTGAAAAGGGTTAAAGGGTTAATGTCACTAAGGAATTAGGGCTTAACTAACACTGAATGAGGATGCATGATTGGATAGCTAGTGTAGATGAATATTGCAAACAATCTATGTAAGAATGTTAGGAGCATGGAGTGTGGGTTCCCTAGCTACATTAGCTTACGTTTGGTGCAACCATTATCTATTTTACTTATAATGCTTTATGTTTATATTTAGCTTTTAATTTACTTCGCACAACAACACATTTCTCTTAATCTTTTGTCATCCAACCTTGAGATACAATTTATGATTTAATTGGCCAAACAATCCTCGTGGGACGATAACTCTACTTTATCACTTTATTACTTGAGCGACCGGTACACTTGCCGAGTCCGCAACACTTCTCAAAAGAAAATGCCCCACAAATCTTAGAAATTTGTAGAGCAATTTTCTCTCTCTCCCAAGGCACCAACTCCATCTCTGCCTACTACACAATATTGAAGGATAATCGCGATAAACTTGACTCATATCGCACACTTCCAGCTTGTGCTTGTGGTATTGTGCCAAATTTCAGTGACATTTTTGATACTGACCATCTTATGAATTTTCCTCATGGCTTAATGATTCATATGCTTCTATTAGAAGTCAAATTCTCCTCATGGATCCTCTTCCCTCCATGGCCAAAGCATATTCTCTTTTCTTACAGGAAGAACGCCAATGTTCATTATCAGATTCTCGATCCTTTCCCTTACTTAGATCAATTGGCCATGACTGCTTGGCAATCAAATCCATCTTGAGGTGCCAAATCTGAGCCTCAATATCATTGTTCCATTTGCAATGTTGATTGTCACTCCGACAGTTGCTGTTACTCAAAAATTGGATATCCTTCTTGGTGGAAACATAATCTTGGCTATAACAAATCTCATAATGGTGCTTCAACCCCGTTACTCAAAAATTGGATATCCTTCTTGGTGGAAACATAATCTTGGCTATAACAAATCTCATAATGGTGCTTCAACCCCTAATGATCGTGACTCAGGATCTCACTCCATGCAGGCTCATTCCATTGCTGCTGTTATTGCCTCATCTTCGAACTCTGCTCCTAAGAATAATTTGATTCCATCTCAGATTCAACAACTTCTTTCTCTTATTAACATTGGTAATGAGCAACCTGTTGCAGATTTTGCAGGTACTTTTCGCTGTTTTGTCTCTTTTAAAACTCATTCTATTATTTGGATTTTAGATTCAGGTGCTACAAATGATATGGTATTTGATCTGTCTCTTTTTTCACTCATACACAAAAGTATCTAGATCTGTTAAATTACCTGATAACCAATTTGTTTCAGTTCATCATGTTGGTTCTGTTTATTTAAAACCAGGTCTTTTAATCTCAAATGTTCTCCATGTTCCTTCTTTTCACTTAATTCTCTTGTCCATTAGCAAGCTTTCCAAAGACACTAACTCTTGGATTAATTTTACTCCAACCACTTGTTTTCTACAGGACCAGAGGACATAGAGGATTTCATATTCTGTTTTCCACGTTCTTAACAATAATCAATAATAGAGAAGTGCTCTAGCTACCCACTCTACTATTGGCGGAAATAATCTTTCCTTGTATTCACAAATGAATTTGAGACAACCAAATAAAATAGTCACCACATAGGGAACAGCTCAAGATAGCTACATCACTGAAACATAATCTTACCATGGCTAGAAAAAATAAATTAAACATAGTTTAGTTGAAGGACTGACCTTTCCTTTTAGACGTCAAAAGTTTGTTGAGAGTGTCTCCGGTTGACTTAGTTATCTCCACAACTGGAATTGAAATATTAATCCTGGTGTCATTGGAGCACTCCATCTCAAAAAGTTCTGATGGAAAATAAACGGATAGAATAAAGACAAAGTTGTTGACTAAAACAGATTAAAAAAAGAAGAGAGTGGATTGTAACAAATAACAAAATATACCAACCATCGGCGTGGTTTATCATCAAGGTGGCAGTGGCACCCGAGGACTGCAAATGTAGCTTTAGTTGTGAAGTCACAAGTACCACGGAGACAGAGAGCAACTGATCCGGATAACTGGAAGAAAAGGGAGGGGTAAATGAACTTACATTCTACAAGGGTGGGAAAAGAAAAGGAGAGGATGAGAAAGAAACCATTGAAGTTGAAGCGGAACAGCAGTCCATAGGATCAGAAAAAAGAGCAGGAGTATGGGAAGCTTGATCGGCATCTTCAGGCAAATAAGAGCTGAATCTTGCAGTCATACCATTATAGTCAACATCTTTCTTCCCATCGATCCAGCTCTTTATCTTCACCTGCAATGCAACCATTCCCATCCAAATTCAATTCAGCATTCAACATATTACAATGAATGTGTTTGACAACCAATTGCAAGTCATGATGGCAGGAGGCGTCATCGGCGGCCGCTGCTGCGAACAACGGCCACCGCCAAAGAAGGGGACGACGCCATTGTTTATTGCGATCGAATTCACTCACTTCCTTCCGTCTCTCACAATGAGAATGGCATTCCTTCCTTCGCATCCCCGGGAATTTCGTGGCGCCAACAAAACCCCGTTCGTTCTTTTTAAAATACTCCCAAACTTTACTCTGCACCGTTACTTCTATACTTTCATTCCACTACTATTCTCACCATCATAAATTATTCTTTTTCGAAATAATAATCATTTTCAATTTTTTGGAAGCGACTTTGATTCCTTTTTTTAATTAATTCCAGACTAGTAAATTATTTCATTAGATTTATTTTTTAGTGATATATCCTAAATAAATTACAACAATCCAATTGTTGTAATTAATTTAATACAAAATCAAAAATAAAGTTTGAATATCTCATTCAAAATTGAAAAATATCAATGTGGATTTTTTTGAAATGTTTAAACATAATTATTTTATAATGAAATGAGCACCGTACGAAGTTGACATAAATGTTATGGCTATGGCTAATTGGCTATGTTGCAAAAAAATAACTAAAAAGCGAGAAATATAGAATGAGCGTGAGATGATAATTTTATATTAACAAACCAATCCATATGCTTTCACTTTTAATAATATTCCGGCTAAAACCATACAACTGTAATGTGCCTCTCCGTGGATGATAGTTAAAAGTTGGATGTTGGTACATGAAATTGTTTAAATATTAAATTTTAAGTGTTTGGTAAAAATTAAAATTATTTATTAAAGTAATTAAATAATTTAAAATAATAAAAATAAATATATTTTATGATATTTTTATATAAACTTTAATTTATTTTATAGATAAAAATATGTTTTGAGGTGTTATCATTTTATTTTTAATTAATTTTAACTCTTGTAATCTTTTATGTATAGATAAATATTTGATTACATTTTTAGTTTTAATTTTTATATTTTACTATTAATCTTATTAGATTTGTGTTATCTACACATTCTTATTTTGCAGTTTGAGCGTGTTAGCTAGTTATATCTAAAAAATATTAAACACAAAATGGTGTAATTTGTTAACTCGCTCATACTAAAAA
>PYAF01000353.1:1012930-1038281 GCA_007407185.1 Glycine tomentella
AAAATATATATATAAAGAAACCTCAAAATTAAAAGTTAGCATTTAAAAATTACAAATTACTAAAAAAAAACTCATTTATCAAATAATAAATAAGTATTTTAATTAATAAAAAGAATTAAAAGTTAATTGAAATACTTTGATGAATATAATTTATCTATAACTATTAATAAAAATAATTATCCTACATTTTTTAAATATTTTATCTTCTAACTAATTCTAAAATCACCTTTGATCAAATAATTATTAAAAAAAACCCCTCAAATACAGTTTTTTTATTTACATCTTTTAATTATTTTTAATTTAAAACTCAACAAATAAATGAAATTGGCAGTTGAGGCACTACGTGCCTGTTTCCGACCAGTATCAATAATATTAAATACTTACATTATTACACTCGCTCAAATCCAATTTAGTAAGGATAATATATAGATTAAAATTATACATAGATAAATAATGTTTTATTGGTTCAAAATTTAATTTCATTGTTTTTTTGTTCATTAACTTTGAATGTTGCCATTATACAATATCAGTAGTAATAGATATTAGTTTCACGTTCCCTAAAAAAAAGATATTAATTTCACGTAGAGAATAAGATGTAATATTGGTTTGATCAGGAATTAAAATGAAATGCTAATTTCATATGAAAATTAAAATATAAAACGTGTTTGATAATTCATATATCATGTTAATTTTTTTAATATATTTTAGATTAAATTGAAAATAAATAATGTCATCTGAAGTTTTTAGTAAAAAGTAATGCAAAATTGACGAGTTAATTAGATAAAATAAAATGTACTTATGATTTTTTTGAGGTTAGTGAGTAAATATTATTTTCTTCGAACTCATTTTTTAAAATTTGTTTCATCTTTTATTTATATAAGGTTCAATTCATATTATTTTATTATTAATTATTTTCAGAGTAAAGATAAGTATAATTTAATAAAGAAAAGTTATATATTAATATGCATTAAGAAGAAAGAAATATTTGTGAATTACATAATTGGATGTTATAATTATAAATAAGAAAGACTAAATAGAAAGAGTTGGAATTCTGAATCCTACACCCACCGGAAGGAAAGGGAGGGCATAAAAGCAATGGGCGTTACGAAGTGCTATGTGATTGTTGAGTTGAGTCAGTTGACGATTGACGAAGGAAGAAGAGAGTGACATTGATTGATTGATTCATTCACATTTGATCTTCAATTGAATTGAATTCATCATCTCCAACTCCATGGCTCCGGCGATGAGGATCGTTTTCGGCCTTCTTACATTTGTCACCGTCGGAATGATTATAGGTATCTATCGTCTTTCCTCTCTTCTATACTCTTGTAGTACCTTATAACATTCACTATTCTCTTCTGGAATTACATTACAGGCGCTCTCTCTCAATTGGCTATTATACGAAGATTGGAAGACTCTCATGGTATAAGTATAATTTTATTATTTCTTAGGTTAAATTTAGAATTTATTATTATAGCACTTTCTTATGCTCTGTTACCCTAACTGCTCCATGTATGTAGGCACTGATTCTTTGCCATTTAGAAGATTGCGTGGACTCGACACTGATCGTCACCTTCAACTGCCAAGAGGTCACTATTCTTTCACTTTTCTTTACACTGATGGTTACATTTCGTGATTTTCAACCATTTCTTCTCATTTTCAGGTATTCCTTTTTGGAATAATGACAAGGAAGCAGAAATCTTACGCCTTGGATATGTATGTCTGTTCTGTTCTCCCTCTTTTTTCTGCTAAACTTTTTTATTTACATGTTTTCTCACTTATTTTGATTATTATTCCTGTCTGATCCTCAATTGTAGGTCAAACCTGAAGTGCTTAACTGGTCTCCTCGAATTATTTTACTTCATAACTTCCTGAGCATGGAGGTATGAGCTCACTTCTAAATGCTGATTTTTCAATTTTAAAATGTTTATTCAGCTCATTTTTATATATGTTATCGACTCTAGTATTCATTCCCTCTCTTAGTGAAAAAAAAAATGGCTCAAGTTTATGTTTTTTGGATCACATTTATTCATGATGCAGCATGGAAAAGTATTACGTTCTTTATCTCCTTATTTTGGTTGTATAACTTTAAACGGCTAACTACAGTTTGAATGTTCACAGATTTGTTGTTATTATTTCTAATTCTAGTTATGAACGGCAAAAAGGAAAGAGGTTGTAGTTATGGCATTCTTGAGGCATTTGGAACTACAGACGAGATTCATGAGTTTTCTTATTAAAAATAAAATCTAGTGTTGTCTCTGCAGAATACAATCACTCTAAATTTCTTTCTAGTTTGATGGTTTCTTTGTTGGCATCTATTCTCGTATGTTGAGGCTGGCATGTTTGTCAATAATAAGAAAACAAAGGGAAACATTCACTCTTAAAACTCAGAATCCCTGAATTACAACCATATTATGGTAAACCATTGTTAATTCTAACATACCTATGAATTTGGTTGTAAAGTTAAGGTATAAATCTAATAGTTACTTCATTCTATAATTGTCATTATATTCTGTGCTGTTATTTATGGGAAAACTAGAAACTGCATGTTTGACTCTGTGTGTGTGTGTATATATAAAATCGTATAAACTGCTGGAGTTAAGGCTGTTAAACATAAAAGAAAGACCCTATCAAGCATCCACTCTTGCCATCTGGGACCCTTTTCACTTAATTGCATATTCTTCAATTTCTCTTGGCAAAGTACCATTTAGTGCATGAATGGATCTAATCTGGTGCTTCATCAGTGAAGATTGAAGAGTCAATTAATATTTCCTCATGAGGTACCAACATGTGTTGGTCTGAGCGCAAGGGTGCTCAAATCTCTTAATTGTGTTTTCTTGGGTTTGATTCCGAGATTTGTGTATGGAAAAAATTCTGTTGGGAAGGGTTCTCTGCTTTAGTTCTTGACCATGCCCTGGGTGATTAGTTTCTCACCTACTGAGTGGGAAATCAAAAGAAGAAGTTTGCCCGTGAAGTGCTAGTCTGCTAGATCTAAAGTGTGATATGCTTGTTAGCCATATATAAGATCTTCCTATCCAATGAAACTGGATCAAACATCAAATACGCTACACCTGGGCAATTAACAGTAACTTAAAAAAAAATCATCTGCTGAATAAAAACTTTGCTGATGATGGGCATACGACTGTATTAAAATTATTTTATCTTCACAGGAATGCGATTATCTCAGGGCTATAGCTCTCCCTCGCCTGCATATTTCAAATGTTGTGGATACAAAAACTGGAAAGGTACATTGACAGTTTTCTTTTCTTTTGAAATTTCACTTTGATTGATCATAATCATCAATACATGCTAGGTGATGAGGTTGGATTTAAGTTTCATTTTGCTCAAGTTAAGTATTGCCAGATTCACCATGGGAAAATTTTTGTATGTACGAATTTAACATAAAATACTAAATGCCATATAGGAAGACAAGGTGCATATGCATAGACAGAAGCTTGTTGTTTTGTTACAATTAAACCTTCTATATCTTTGCCATTCTATTTGCGACTACCTTGCCAATTCACTTAATGACTCTTTAACAAGTGCTTCTGTTGGCAAAAGTGGCAAACTTGTGCTGCTAAACGCAGTTTTGGTTGTGAGGCAACCATGAAAAATACTAAGAATTGCTTTAGCCTCTTCCAACATGGCCAAATGACTACTTTCAGATGCTTCTATCACTACATAAAGGAAATCCATATCAAAACAAATGTGGACATATAGTCCAGTAGTAGTATAGGGGGTCATTGGCATCTATGAACATGTGTTTCTTCATGAAACATGATATCTCTATCTTGTACAGGGAATCAAGAGTGATGTCAGGACTAGCTCTGGTATGTTTTTGAATCCTCAAGAGAGAAAATATCCTATGGTACAAGTAAGTTAACAATTTTACTTTCCCCTCAAGTCTTACTTAAGTCATTAAATCAGTGTAAAAAGCATGGACTGCACCAGCTGGTGTAACCATTAAATTGAAACAGTTTTCTGTAGTCTGATACACACTAAAAACAACACTTTTGCATGGAACTAGCTGGTTCAATAAGAATCCTTGTTGGGTGGTTATTAGTGATCACTGACCAGTTTGGTTTTTGAAAGTTGGAACATTGTGCCACCCCTATGGTCCTTTAGGGATTAGTGAGTCACACCTTGGTTTTGGTTACTTCACAATTTCGATGAGTTATTTTGCTCCTTAGATTCATAAATATGATCATCAAAAAATTGGAAACATTTCCACTGTTTAAATTAAGGGTGGGCATGGTTTGGTTCCCTATGAAAAACTGAACCAAACCAAACCGCTAATAAGATGCAGTTTCCAGAACTGAACTAGTTTGGATTTCAGTGAACCAGTTCAGATTCAGTTTTAAACATATGAACTGGTTTAGTATTTATTGTAGTTCCTTAGAAAGAACCTGCAAGTGCTAAGCATGAAGCTGCACTAGTTAATCATAATAAATTTGATTTCTGTATATGTATAATATTATTTACGCTTTTTCCCATCATTATATAAAAAATTTAGATTCCTTGAAAACCTTATATTTATTTATTTTTATACAAATCCACATTTTATTGAATAACATTAATTGTACATTCTGATAAAATATGTTCACGTTGCTCAACTAGGCAATTGAAAAAAGAATTTCTGTCTATTCCCAAATACCAATTGAAAATGGAGAGCTTATGCAAGTCCTGAGGTGAGAATATGACTTATTTTTTCATGCTATATCTGAAGATGATGGGTTTTACTAGTACAAGACTAACATCTGCAGCAGCACAGGTACGAGAAGAATCAATATTACAAACCCCATCATGACTATTTTTCTGATACTGTAAGTTGTATTTTTCTTAATCTTCAAATTATAGCCAACATAATAATTTCCTTGAAGTGGCTTCAATGAAATCCCATCTATAACCTTTTGTGCCTTTCTTTTTCGAGACAGTTCAACTTGAAGCGTGGTGGGCAGCGAATAGCCACAATGCTTATGTATTTAAGTGACAATATTGAAGGAGGAGAAACATATTTCCCATTGGTAAGCTTCTT
Organism: Glycine tomentella; assembly: GCA_007407185.1. Lineage (NCBI taxonomy): Eukaryota > Viridiplantae > Streptophyta > Magnoliopsida > Fabales > Fabaceae > Glycine > Glycine tomentella. The sequence continues at coordinate 1,017,966 of PYAF01000353.1, forward strand.
GTTTTGTGAAATGTGTCATTTAACATATTTTGGATGTTGCTGTATACATATGAAGCAGCATATGAATAGCCTGACTCGAGCAAATATTAGATGCCAGGCTGATGCTGGATTTGTGTCTGGACCGTAAGTTTAGGTTCTAACTGAGAAAGAGAGTGTGTTTTGTTTAATGACCAGCAAAATATATGGGTCTTTTGGTTTTCACTTCCTCTGTTTAGTTCCTATAAGTATCAAAATATTGTGTTGTATCTTGTATGTCCCCCTGCTTTGTTCAAACCTTATTTTGCATTCCTCTCATTGATAATTAGTTAAATTTTAATTTATGTGTTCTGACAGTTGCTTTGAAAGGGAATGCCAAATTATTATGATGCCCGTGATTATGTTTACTGGTTAAACTAGTTTTGTCAATCTTATGCCTTATTGTCTTTTCCTGAATTACGGTATATATTGATTCTATTTGGATAATTGGATTTTACCTTTACCATGAGAAATGCTCAATTTGTAAAATGCTAGTAATAGCCATCTATATATGTGCTATCCTGTTCTCTGTCATTCTAGTTGGACATTTTGACCGTACTGATGCTGCTGTTAATAATATACAATATGATTCAGGCTGGTTCAGGTGAATGTAGCTGTGGTGGGAAATTTGTCAAAGGGCTATCTGTGAAACCAATTAAAGGAAATGCAGTGCTTTTCTGGAGTATGGTTAGTGTAATTAGTTTGCTTATTATGGATATTATCCACGGACACCTAATGATTATAAGGAGAAAGTAAGACAATTATTTACAAAATAAGGCTTAAATAACTCTAATTTCTTGGAGTTATCAATTTCAGCATAAACAGGCAAACAAATCCCTTACAAATAAAATAAAATACAGGCTCATCTCATTAATATGGAACTTAAAATCTGCGTAACGGACTTATATCTCAAATCACAGGATGGGAATTTGTTTGAAACTGTATGGAATCATTCTTAGATCAAGAGAGCCTTTTTTTCAACTGCTGCTTGCTTTATCTTCCCACTTATACATTCTATCTTTGCACTATCTCTAGTGGATGTGAGACTTGGGTATTTTCCAATACATCCCCTGACGCCCAACACTTTTGGAACCTGATGCGTAGATAATATGGTGGGTGGTCCATTAATAAATCTAGGATAGACTCTGATAACATATTATGATGTGAGTTTTTAACGTTTTGTACATCTTATTGCATGTATCGGTTAAAGGTTGCAAACATAAATTTGATTCAAAAGTATGTTGTAAACTTAAGTTTGATAAAAATGAGTTTTCTATAGAGTGATTTATATTTGGAGATTTTTTGTTCGAAAAGTATGTTGATAAAATAAAATTTGTTTGAATAATCTAATCAAAAGTACTTCTATTTATACAATGGATGTAACTCAGTTGGCAATATACGCTGAGTTTGTGGGGAGGATCCGAGTTTAATTCCTACAAAATACACTCTTGGGAAAATGTGAGAAAAACTTTAAGTGTGACCAAGTTTCGGACAGTGGATTAATCCAACAGCCGACCCAAAGGGTTGAAACTTGTGAGGATACATTGGGATCCCACTGAAGAGTCAAATGCCCTAATTACAATGGTTAAAAAAAAGTAATTTTACTTCATGTTTTTATTGAAAATATACAAATCAAAAGTACTTTTACTTTAAAACATTTGTTGCTTTTGATCTTAAGCCCAGACTTGCCATAAACAGGTTACAAAATTAATTTTGGGGAACTCCAAACATGATACAAAACTGACTTTGGATTCCAAAAGTATGACTGAGGTCCGAAAACGGATATCCAAACATTTTATTAATATTTTTTTTACTTTTTTTTTTGTTTTTGTTTTGTAGCATTTGACCCCACACACATACAAGCACCCGGTGCTTGATAAGATCTTTCCCCAACCATTTCATCTTTTGTTAAGAACCGGTGCTAAATAGGAATAATCTGTTTTAGAATCATACATGGAGATGATCTTATTTGTTTCCCCACCTCTATTCTTGTTTCAATTTATACTCATCAGGCTTTAGCTGATTTAGCAATAGGGCATCCCTACTATTCTTGCGATAGAAAATGTCAATGCTCAAGAGTATTGAATCATGGAGAGTCTGTAATTATTTGTGCTATGGATTTTTTAGCTGGATGGAAAATTTATGATGGAAAATTATCTACTTGATCTTGTCAGGGACTGGATGGACAGTCAGATCCGAATAGTGTGCATGGAGGATGTGAGGTGATCTCTGGGGAGAAGTGGTCAGCTACCAAGTGGATGAGGCAGACCACACACACTTGATTATTTAGCTGTCAACATCTTGTGCTGTGAACTCGAAAAAAAATCACTAATTGGATTTCCCCCGTTATATTTGTACATAAGAAAAATAGTTATTAAGATTAGATATTGATAGTATAAGCATTTGATAGTGTTAACCTTCGATCAATAAACTACAGCATAATCTGATATAAGATCCTCCAGGTATGGTTTTATCTATACCAATGGTTGCGAATGATATAGCCCTCTCATTTATTCAAGCAAATCTCTAGACATTTTGATTCGAAGAACTAACGTTAAGATTTTGACTCTTTCCGATTGCGTTAAAGAAATAGTAAATTGGAGGCAAAATTTATACGTATACTCTTCTCGTTGCTAAAATTCAAGAAGTGAATGATATGGAGTATTCGGTTCGAACTCGAAAGATGAAAGTACATGCTTAAACACATGACTGACTAATGTCACCCTTGCATGTCAAATGCAAATGAAATCGTAATAAAATAATATTTTAAAAATACATGCCTAAATCAAAAGATGGAGGATTTATGCATCGCGAATTGTATGTCCTTGTTTATGTTTGGCCTTTAAACGAACAGAGACCTGGTAACCATAGAGATAAATACGCAGATGATCCTGAAGCATCGGTTGATAGAAATAATTCTTGAACAGGTCCCAGAATTCATCTCTGCCGAGTAACGTTAATAAATTTATGCAAAATCTTAGAAGAGAGACGACGAGATTGAATTGCTTGCGAAGAAGAGCAAACCTGGCTTGTGGAAGGGTCAACAATGAATAGCCCTTTACATCAGGATGCAGATCAAGCACAAGTACTTGCAACCTTGAAAGGTCTAACGCCTCAGCATCAATTAGCTTCTTTATCCTGAAATGAAATTTTGATATACGACAATATTTAACAAAAAAGTAATGGTTAGTAAGTAAAAGGATATGGGATGACCAACCAACCAACCTGCTTGGTGTGCCGCTAGCAATGTTAACACGGTTTTTTAACAAAGAAATCTGCATTAATCATAAAGGGCAACGTTTCATGAGGGAATTATATGAAGAACAACATATTTATTTGTTTAAATTCTTTCAGGGTTCAATGATAAAGGGAATTGAAACTTTAAAATCACAGCTCCTATGTACATATGGAAATTAAACTTGCTTTACTGGATAATAATAATAATATTTTGAAATTTTTAATCTTAAAAGTTAAAATGTGTGAGCTCTCAGCCTCGTGCCTACAAATTTTTTCTCTTGTTTCACAACCGGACTGGACGATAGGAATTTGCATAAGGAGAATTAACAAGAGGAATGTATTAGAACTAGAATTGAAAATATGACACATTAACTTGTTTCTCTTGTACACAGTTGTTTGACCTAAATCACAATCAACACATTAACTTGAATTTCAAATTGCTAAGAAATGAAGGGAATTGATCCCTATGTAATTAATTAATGTAATGTACTTATGTACCTGTTCCTCAAGCTTCGTATGCTTTGAGAATAACTTTGCAGCATGGCATTGTTCAGTCATAGAGCGAAAGCCGCTGCAGCAGTAAATAAAATTAGGGTTTCGGTTAAAGAAATACAGTGCTTGTAGAGTAGAAATAGAGAGATGAGAACCTTAAGAGATGTATGCATCTTAAAGCAGATGAAGTAACGATAAGAACTGCGGGGCTTCCAGCATTGACTTTTTCCTTGGCAGAGAGCCTCTTTCCATGAGGCGCCAAACGCTGCCCTGATAGTTTTGCCCAATACTGTGACGTCTGAATCAGTGGCTTCTGAAACCTCCAAAATGCACTTGTTCTCTTTTAGGGATTCCAACTCCAGCGAAGAAAGCTCAATAGCCATAGCCGACTCAAAGAAACGCAACTGCTTTGTCGCCTCTTCATCTTCGCTTCTCTGCTTCTAACATCACTGTCTTGTGTCTTCTTTCCGCTTACTCTTCTCATTCTCAGTCGCCATTCTTCTTCTCTCAGACTCTTGCCCTTACAAAATACATACCAGCTTCCTTGGGCCTAAGCCGAAGCCCATTCCAATATTGCCCTTTCATTTTCATACACCTCGTTTTCCTCTTTCCACCCCCAAACATTCTACTACAATAGAAGTTTGAGTATCAACCGAACCAAGTATAGTTAGTTAATTGGAAGAGGGTCTATAGGTATCAACTTGATTCTGTTGTCTGTGGTGCAGTCGGGCCTTCCAAGTCCGTCTCCATATTGGTAGGTGCAATAAAAGCATTTATTCCACTCCACTCTTCATCGATCAAATTTCTCAACTCCTCGCGTGCTTGCTCCTCAGAAGTTCCTTTTTCATGCATGTAGGACGTGATTGAATTTGTTGTTTCAGCCTGCACTAGATAACAACAAACCACGTATATATGTTCAATGCTCTGGTCTAGCTAGCAACTTAGTTTAAGGGATTGGATGATTAAGAGAGACAGATTCGATTCCCTCTCACAAAATTAACATTTTCTTCTTGGAGGAATGCTTTGCAGTTTCCGCAACTCACGCCCACTAGTGTATGTCACCTTATACTCTTATTAATTATTTCTATTTACACATGACACATATATCAACGAATTAATCAACCAAGGAGATAAGTACGTACAGATTTTGTCAAATAATTAAGAAAGATTGTTATGTCCCTTTTCTTTAAGGATGCTATTGACAGTGTTATAGAGTGCTAAGAAGCACAACTTCATGTAGTCTGGAAGTGTAACCATATATGTTGGTAAGAAAGTTATTAATTAACCAGTAATTGGATCGAGACTCAAGTCAACAAACCTCTCAATAGCATCGGTAAAGAGTTTTAGCCGTAGATGTCGTATACATCATCGATGATGGTGACTAGTCCGAACATTTTAGTTACAACTTTAAGACATTCACTGAATTGAGGGTCGGGTGCCATTCCCAACGCCCAGAAACATACCTCCATTAATCTGTCTCGGACATCTCATTCCACCATCTAACAAAACATACATTAATTAGTCAATTAGGCTACCTAAGTGTATATTAATTGATCTTCTTTGTATCTCTCTCTCGTAACTCAATTGGTTGAGCAAGTGTGTTGTAAACAGACTCCCTGGTATCACCAAACAAATTTCTTATGAGGTAATTAATTAAGAATTGAAACTTTTAAATAACCTTGATAGTTCCCGCAGCTCTTTCTGGTGTGATGATTGCACCATATTGAAATCCAACATTGCAAGCTCGAGTAGCAACTGGTAGGCTCATATTTGTCAAGGTACCATCGTGCTTCCAGTCTATACAATCTACGGTGATACGGAAGTTCTAGTGCATGACTAACTTGTTCTGTCACTTTGGTGTTTAGTCCTTCTTTTAGGTTGTTCTTGAGATGTGTTGTTGAAAATGCCCTTGCCTCGTCCAAGAGATTTTATCCCTGAAAGCCAAGAAAGGATGCTTCATATAGACTAAGCAACCCTTAAATCTCTCAAACACATCTGCATGCACCATGTTAGCAAATCAACAAGGTGGGTCATACACTTATATTTAAGTGGAAGATCGTAACATATAAAAACGTACCTTGGGAGACCTCAAAGCCGTGTTGTCTAAGTAAAAGGAAGCAGAGAGCAGTAGCATGGAGCCCTCTTTCGAGTTTATCAATCAACGAAACAATCTTCTAAAGGGCTTTGATTATGTCTTTCTCAAACTTGTACGTCAATCCCAGACGCTGGACATTGTCGATCAATTCCAATAAGCTTAATGGTTCTGTGTCTGCTCTGTTGATCGTGTCACAAGCCTCCTCCTCCAATAAGAACAATATTATCTTATAAAAGAATAATAACTTATTAAGGCCATCTTAATTAACAGTAGAGAATTTAAATAGTTTTCATAAATCCTAAGCTTAAAGTTTAGCCTAGGTGAAAATTGCCATCGAAATCTTAATTTAAATATTTATTTTCATATTTGTAAAGAAAATCATGATTTACATATTTATTTCTATCACTGTACGCAAAAAGTAATTTTTTTTTAATTTCTCTTGAAAGAACTCACACGAAGTAGATACCGTTTGATTTGAGCAATGCTCATAATATATATATATATATATATATATATATATATATATTATTACCTCATGATCATTTTTCTGGGAGCGTAGAAATTCAAAATTCCAGAGGTTTGGCTGGTAAATTGGTAATTAGCTGAACGCCGACTATTAGCTTCTGTTACTTGGGTAAATTGAGAGCTTACAGCAGAAATAGTAAGAGAGTTTTTTTGCGTGATGAAGTTCTTACTTTGTGTATACCTAGTACTTACTATTGGTAGGGGGGCGAATACTGATACAAGGTTGGTTGCCATGACCTGTGACTGTGATGGTGTGTATATATATATATATATATATATATATATATATATATGTTTCTTACTGTGCGATTTCTAACACGTATGGTATGTATATGAAGTTGTCTTGTCTAAAATTGCGGTTCTTTAATAGAGGATCTAAGATAAGAAGCAAAGTGAATTAAAATTAAATACATGCACTAATATAGGCGCTGCATTTGACGACGGTTCTAAACCGCATATGACCACGGTTGTAGAACCGTTGTTGTTGCGCGTGTCGTTGAAAATCAACACTTTCGACGACGGTTCAAAAAATCGTCATCGTTGATTTTTTTTTTGAAAACCTACGAAGACGGTTTTAGGCAAAACCGTCTTTATATGTGGACATACGAAGACGGTATTTCCTAAAAATCGTCTTTGTATCCTTTTTAAAAAAAATTTAAAAAAATTTTAAAAAAACAATACATACAAAGATGATTTTTAGGCAAAACTGTCTTTGCAAAGACAGTTTTGACTAAAACCGTCTTTGTATCCTTTTTTTTTAAAAAAAACAAAAAACAAAACATACAAAGGTGGTTTTACCTTAAAACCATCTTTGTACGTCCACATACAAAGACGGTTTTGTCTAAAACCGTCTTTGTATCCTTTTTAAAAAAAAAAAAACAAAAAACAAAACATACAAAGACGGTTTTTAGGCAAAATCGTCTTTGTATGTGGACATATAAAGACGGTTTTCTCTACTGTCTTCGTATCCTTTTTAAAAAAACAAAAAAACAATACATACAAGGACGGGTTTTAGGCAAAATCCTCTTTGTATCCTTTTTAAAAAAAGAAAACAAAAAACAAAACATACAAAGACGATTTTTAGGCAAAATAGTCTTTGTATCCTTTTTAAAAAAATTAAAAAAAACCAAAAAATAAAACATACAAATAGTGATAAAGTTAGGAGCATTTGCTTCATTAAAACCAAAACGGCTTCATAAATTTTATATTTACAAATAGTAATAATAAATAAATAAAGATGACAACGAATGCATGAAATATAACCTATGTTTAGATAAATGAAGATACGTACCTTGCATCTCAAATTTCATGCCCAAAGTGACCACGAACGGTGCACGTGGCCACAAATCTTTTATGCAAACATCTTTTTTACAACCATCTTTTTATTCAAATCTTTTGACGGCAGACCATTGTTGTTAAAACGTAGTTTCAACTCGGTTGAAACGCACGTTTTAACGTTTTTGAGGCAAAATCGTGCTGAAACGATGGTTGAAACGTAAAATGAGTCAACTCGGTCGAAACGGCAAGTCAACTCGATAAACTCAATTGACTCGGTGAGTTTACCGAGTTGACTCAGTTTTTTTATAAAAAAAATGGCTCAAAACGCAGTGCCGTACACGTTTTTCCTCCTCACCACAGCTTCTCTTCTTCTCCTCATTGGTGCCCTAGGTGCGCGTTGCTCTTCTTCTCCGTCGGCTCTGCACTGCTCTGCTTCTTCGTAGGACGTTTGCGCTGCCGCTGCGGTCTGCTTCTTCTCCGGCGGTCGTCTTCCATCTCCGTCGCACGCAGTGTTCCTTCCTTTCTTGGTCGTATTCGCGCTGCATCTTCATCAATCATCATCACACATCAGGTAACATCTCTAATGGAAGGCTTGGTCGCGCTGCATCATCTATTTTGCAAAGCAATAGCGTGAGGCAAGGCAAAGCAACCTAGTGTGAGTGACACGAAACAAGGAATATAGTGTGTGCGTATGTATTTGGACCAGACAAGTTGCTTTTTGCACCTCTGTTATTGCTTGCTGCAGTTTTCATATTTTTTTGGGACTTATTTTATTATGTAATAAACTCTTACGTTTCTTTTATGTTTCACTTTTTTACGTTTTTGCTCACCCTCATCGTTTCTGCGTTGACACTACATTTTAACAACCTTGCGGCAGACCCCACAGTATCTAATACAAGAATACAATTTCATTTTTTTTATGCTGATACAATTTCACTTTTAACTCTATTTTTATAGTTTTTCACATAAAATTTAAGAATATGGTTTAAATATGTCTGAGTTTAATAATCATGTATAACTTTTAAATGTTTAAACAATAAAAAAGTTATTGTTGACATAGTTTTTAAAAAGTTATTATATAAGTGAATAAGTTTATTATACATAAATGATTTATAATTAAATAATAATATAAAACCGGTTTATATTATTAGTGCTTAACTTATTTTTTTCCACATGATTTTAATTTATCTTAAAATAATACTACCTTTATGTAAATTTTCAAGCACCTCTAGTCCTTTTTTCTGTGAAGATAATTGACAATTAATCCGGGTCACTTTGGATTGTTGATCATTAATTAAATTATTTTTTATTAATTAAATAACTATTAAAACTTTAACTTAATCTCAAAATGTTGATATATATATATATATATATATACACGTGTAAGACTATATGTTTTTTTAAGTTTTCAGTCTTTCCACTCTTCCTCACGTTTACATTTATTTGAATATTTTTTTCTCATGAAGTGATGGCATACATGTGGTATATGATGTTTTTAACTTTTAATATCAAGTGAATAGTTAAACAAGCACTACCAGAAAAAATGGATATTTTTGACAAAATATTTTCTACAAAATATATTCCGTTGGAAATAGCAATTTTTTTTAGTGAAGTTATATGATATATTATCTTATATTTTTAATATTAATGGAATAATTTAAGAATTTAATATTTATATAATTTTTTCTCATAATTTAATTTAACTTCTTGTTTATTTCGATTTATCATTTTAACATCCTTAATTCTATGTGAATATTCTTTTAAAAAAAATTATATATCATTAGTGTAATGCAAATCTATTAATTTGTCTCCTTGGCGCTTGCGATTGCAATCATAAGCTTCTAAGAATTTTTATTCTACATTTTAATAAATTATTTTTTGAAATTAATTTTAAATTCCAAATTGAGCTTATCCGATAAAAGCATTTTATTGACTTCTGTTTTCTTTTTTTAGGGGTAAACGCTGGATTTATTGATTCAAATGAGAAATAGACAGTACATCATTTGATATGATTTGGTCCGTTTGGAAAGGGAGCTCCTCAATCCAGACATTATCAAGATGAGAAAAAGCTAAAGAGGCAAGAGCGTGAGCTGCATTGTTACCGTCCCTCTTTGTGAACAGTAAATCATGCAGAGGTATATTTGATATATATATATATTCGTCATCCACGGGAACCACACACTATGTTTCTGAGATAATAGTCTTGCTAGTTATGATACTTTAGGTTTATACCGAGAAGCATAGTATGTTGTTGTATCAGGTTTATTTGCGGTATCGCAATCTACACCATCTACCCATCATCCTGTGAGATTCCTCGCCATGGAGAGATTAGTCTCTCTTTTTTTTAACCAAAGAAGGCTTAGCCAATGTTCCATGACTTTGATAATTCCAACGAGCAGGTTGGCACCATCACAATCAGTGTAGTGGCGGATTTAGGATCCTGGATTAATAGAGACAATTTATTTAAAAAATAAAAATTAATAATTATTATTATCATACACATAAAGATCAAGACATAAATATTAAAATAATAAAATTTTAATATATATAATCAAATAAATTACATACACATTGAGAATAGTGAGTTTAAATATATAAAATTAAAGAATATAAAATATAAAAATATAAAAATATGAGAATAGTGAATTCAAATATATAAAACTAAAGAAGATAAAATATAAAATATTAGATAATTATATGTAAGTTTTTAAAGTGAGTGAGTGCATGGACACACCCTCACCAGAGAGTGGATCCACCACTTACAACCAGAGAACCAAAACAGCTGAGCCAAAATATATTGATAATGAAACATAGAAACACAATAACATGGGGGGCAAGACCAAACCCTGACAAGGAGTAAAACAAAACTATACCTATACCCAGAGATTAGTCTTATAATCATGCCTTATATATGTATCTTCCAAAATCGCCATCTTCATCATTTAACACTTATTGCCTTTTTACCATGTAAAATGCCCTAGTATGTTTTTTTATTTGTTATCTAATAAATTTTTGTTTTGTATTGAGTTTCTAATAAAATAACATTTTTGTTTTTTATTGTTGATATTTTATTTTAGTCCCTAATAAATCAGTAAATTTTGTATATATTTGCTTCCTGATAAATTAGTTAATTTTGTTTTAGTCTCGACTAATAACAAATAGAAACTTTTTATTAAGAATCAAATACAAAATTCATAAATTTATCAAGGATTAAAAAATAGTATCAAAGATAAAAAAACAAAATTATTATTTTATTAAATACTCAACGCAAAAACAAAAATTTATAAGAGAATATACCCAAAAATTAAATTTTTATTAAGAATAAAAAGATATTTATGCCTAAAAGAAATAAAGTTGTTGTCAGCCTGTCAGATTTGTAATTCACAGTGTATTCCACCTCCATTTTCACAAAAATGATAGCATTCATGTTTGCATAGTGGATGATAGTATCATGAATGAATTCAAAAGTATTTAAAGAGAACAACTTTAATATATACTCAGTGGAACTAGTATACGTATACTGTAATCATTTTATAAAAGAAATAAAATTTACATTCATAAGTTATAACTCTTTAAAAACACATCCATGTAATTCCACTTCCAAACATAAAGATTCCACTGAATCTTGATTGAACATCTCGAACTCTTAATGATTTTATACCTACATTTACTCCAGGCGAATGAATAAATTCCTTTTTTGGTATAGGAAGCCATGAGAAGTCATTTTATTCGAAGCTTTTGATCAATGCAAAGACAAAAATAGTCATTGCTAGCAAAATGAAATCAATCACTTTTTTTTTTTTCAGGCAAAAATGTACACATTTTCATTGGTTATAAACTTCCACAGTAATTCACCGAACATAAAAATAGATTGAAATAAAACAAAATAGATTTTAATTCACCCCATTCTCACTTCTATTCTGATTCTGATTCCAAAAGTTCGTCTTTCATTGTACCATACTTACCCAAAAAAGAAAATAGACAATCTGAATAGAAAATCAACCTGGACTTTGAAAGCCAATTCTTGAAGAAAACGAAGAAATTTTTCTACACTACCATATTACAACATACACTGTACAATTGTAGCATTGACAACCTACAAAGTTTCAGTTCCTTCATTATTCATTTAAGTAGATCGGTTCAAAATCAGTTTTCAATCTTTGCCATCAAAACCTTGACTTCTATGCACGTTGCCATAGAATCTCGTAAAACAAAATAAGTTATTTGCTTTGTTTGCATCCGCAAGTGCAATTCTCCAGTTCCTTGTGAAGCTTCTGAAAGGGGGCAAAGCAAAAAAAAAAAAAAAAAAATCGTAGGCAAGATCAACAGATGTAATAAAAATTAACTGATGCTTGATTGATTCACTGTAATTTTTATCATTGAAGAAATTTAAAATTCACTATAATACTACAGATGACGAATAGAACTAGATTAGAGTCAAGGTCTTCAACTTAATATGTTTTAGTGACGTAAATAATTCAGGAATGAAGAGTAAGAGAACAAGTTAGATATATTTTTTCCTCTCTCTAGGTGTTAAATGGGTGGTCACACATCATTTTTCTTTTAAAGACTCAATTTTTCTCTGTCGTCTCTCTCTGCATCACATCTCTTATCTAGTTATCCATCTTCCTCTTGTTAGTATGAATTGTTATGTACCTTGGTGTATGAGTATCATTCCCTTGTGAAGGAAATAGATAAAGGGAAAAAAAGTTGTAAAAGCTTGTAATTGGTGGAGACGTGATGAAATTGGTGATGAACGATATATCACTCTCTATCCAAAACAGGGATGCAATGTAATAAATGACAATCTTAATTGAATGTATTAAACAAGAAAACCATATTTTAGAGAGTGATGAGCAAATTAGAGTATATACAAACAAACAACAGCGAGCTTCCTTGTAATTAATAGTAGTAGAGGATGAATGGAATAAGTAGTTATACAGACCTGAACCTGAGTTTGAAGACCTTTAATGTGTTGAACGGCCAAATCGAGCATGTCTGAATAGCTTGTTTGCTGCAATAAAATTAAAGACAAGAACATGAGTGAGAGAGAGAGAGAGAGAGAGACATAAGAAGGAGAGAGAAATAGAAAAACCTTATCCATATTGGGTACAAGGTCCTGTAATTTCTTGAGCTTGCCACTGATTCTTGTTCTTCTCTCCCGCTCGGCAATGCTACGGGGATGAGTAGCACAACCACGCTTGGCACGGATTTTACAAGGGACCGAATCTTCAGGAATGTGCAATAGCTTATCCGAGGTTGCCATTTCCAGACTTGTCTGTGGAAGATTGAACTGTGATTCCAAGGCCGCATTCAGGCAATGTAGAATGTCCGGATCATTGGTGTTGTTTTTGGAGCGCTTGGTTGCAGTTGCAGAAAAGGCGATGGAATTGTTGTCCCAGGGCTCAATACCGAAGGTGGTGCTGGTGGGATCAACATTCACATTGTTTGAAAGTGATTCATGGGTGAAGCTCAGTTGAGACTTCAAGAGAGAACAATTTGAATTTGAATTTGATACACCACCGCGAGTGATGGTGAAACCCCCACCTAAAGTAAGGTAAAAGGAAAGATAGATAATAAGATAAGATAGGATAGAGGAGAATAAAGGAAGTGAGAAAGGTACCATTGTGATTGGCGAGATGGGAAAGGAAGCCAGGGGGAGAGCTTTTCTGGCGGAGCAAGGAGGAAGCGAAGGAGTGGTTGTCAAAAGATCGATGGTCTTTGCACGTTGACTCAGAAGAGTCTCCGGAATAGTAGGGACTGGGACGCGATCCCCCTATCAGAGAATCCACCGTGCTGGTGAGCAGAGAGCCTGGTGCCGAGCCGTAGCGTGTGAGCCCCGCTTGGGTCATGGAGAGAGAAGAAGAGGAGGAGGAAGAGGAAGAGGAAGAAGAAGAGGGATACATGGATTATGGATATGGAGAATGGAGTTAGCACTGAATGGAAATAGTACTAATAAAAGACCAAGTTGAGGATATTAGACAGATGCAATGCCACTTGTATGATATTTTATGCCACTTGTGTTTGGCTCACAATTCGCAAGCATGACCCCGTTCATGGTATCACGCCCCCCGTTTCTCTTTTCTAAACTACTCCACTCACCAAGAACCAGAATCTTTTCCTTCCCCTCCCTGGCCCCATTTTGTTCCCAGTGCCACTTATTTTTTAATCTTTTTCTCAATACTTTTTTCTATCAGCTAGGTTATATTACATATTATACTTTTATTTCTCTTTCTTTCCCTCTTCTCAAGTAGTTTTAAGTGTCAAAATATCTTTTCATTTTTCCCCATTGCATTTACATACACATACCCAACTTTCCTAATCTACAACTCCATAATCATCCATCCTCCTTTCAACTTTCACCTTCCAACCACACTCCATCGTCACATCATCATCTATTTCATGACTACTCTCATAATAGATATCAAATGAGGATATTTTATATTGAATATGTAATTTGTTTGGGTAGTATTAAAGATGCGTTTGATTTGCTAAAAAATAAGAGATTTGTGTAACGTTTAATTTAAAAAATGATTGAAAGACAATACAAAATAAAGTATGATAGACTCAACAAATATCCAAAAATTTGTAATTAACTAAATCCCGCATAACTTACTTATTGTCCAGTGTCTAACAAAAGTAAAAATACAATGTTATCTTTATTTTTTAACTTTTCATTATTCCACACCTTTTTTCTTTTTCCATATGCATCTCCTTTTCTAAACCTCCCTCTCCAAATGTCGTACCTATAACCGTTGGTGAGATTCAAGAAAGTGATAGGTTTTTATTTCCCTGCCACAATGTGATTATCTTATCAAATAAGGTTGCTCTTCAATATTTGATAATTAAAAAAGCTTGAATTTACATATTACCAAAAATATCTTAGTAAGATTTTATACTTTTAATAACATTGTATGATTGTGAAATATTTTAGTTATAACATATGATAAATTATTATTAGTTTACTTATGCATTTCGTTAATTTATTTTAAATTGCTTTTTAATTTATAATATGATACTTATAAGATATAATTAAAAACATATCAGCATAATTAATAAATTGTAATTTTTTATAACAATAAATATAAAATAATGCTTTAAAATATATCACAATATTAATAAATTATAAATATTAGTAAAATATGATAATAAATTTTATGTTAAATAATAAAATAATTTAAAAAGTTTCAAAATCTTATTATATATCTTTTCCTAATGCAAACCAAACATTGCACAATAATAAGGATATTATAGTAAAATTTACATTATCTTATCCAATACATAGCACATCAAACAAGATATAATATAAAATTATTTGTAATGTGTATCAATCACCAAACAACATAGAGTACAACAAGTTATCTTGTGACTTAACTACTTGATGTTCTATTTGTCTTATCATTTTAGCAAATCAAACACACCCTAAATATTATTTTCTTTAGGTCTTGATCATAAACAATAAAAGTCCTTTATTTTTTGTCTCAAATATAATCAAATTTTTATTATTGTATCTTATTTAATGAAGTTATCTCCAAAATATCACTCATTTAACAAGACTAAAAATTTATTAATTATTATGATAATTAACTCAAAAGTCCCACAAAAAGTTATTTATAATTAAGGTAACAATAATTCTATTAAACTTTAAATAAACTAACTCTAGACACATATCTAACCAGAATTGCTAACAGAATACTAACTTCAAAGAGAAATCGTAATAGTAATTATATATGGTTGAAAAAATAATTCAAATATAGCATTGGTTACTATTTACAATTCTATTGCTTTTCTTCGAATAAAGATTCAGTAAAATTGATAGATGATTAAGTTTTTTAAACATGTTAATAAGAATTTAATTATTTGATTGTGTGTATAAAAAAAACTTTGTTAAAAAAAGAAAACCTTCTTTAATAATCTTTACGTTTCAAGAGTTAATTCATGGCTTTTGGTGATGAAATACCTTGTTTCTAGAAAGAAAAAAGAAACTCTATCTCTTTTCATTTTGAAACTTTATCTCTTTTCATTTTGAATCTCTTTTAACAATTTTCTTGCACAAATATTCCATGCAAATAAAGTTAACATAAAAGCATATTCAACCAAATAGAGAAGAACAATAAAATAAAAAGGTGTGAGATAAATTGTGAAATTTATTTAAGAAACTCTTTAAAATTATAAAGTAAAAAATAAAATTAGTCAAGTTTTTTTAAAAATAATAAAATATAATGCTATAAAAAATGAAAAATAAATTATTTTAAAAAGTCATGAGAATTGTTCCATTGAAGTATCTTTCAAAAAAAAAAAAAAAATTCAAGTTGCCCTCAAGGATGAAAATTGCTCTGACCGAAAAATAAAATTAATACATGAAAAAAAAATTATGAATTTCTCATGAGAAAATTTTTGGGAATCTCAAGTGAAATTTACATTTTTTACACTCTACTTTAATTAAAAAAATATTTTATTTTCATATTCTAAATCAAATGCCATCTGAAAGTTGTACTATTGGTTTAAGAAATTGAATGATGCATGTACCAGTGTTCATCTTGATATATTTGAATATGACTATTGTGTGGAATAAATAAATGCAAATAAATACACAAGGAATGAGAGTCATCTCAATCCAATAAAAATAAGCGAAATCAATTTAAAAAAAAAAAACAGATTCTAACTATATAAAAAATGTAGACATGAAAGTGAATAGAATAATGAGAGAAATGATAGTGTAGGAGAAATGTTTTTGAGTGAAGAACGTGATGCAGGGGTCCTGATTCCTGAATGGGCGGATGTAGGCGAAATGTGAAATTGGTGATAATGGGTATCAGAAGGGTGAGAAGGATGTATGAAATCAATGGAGGTCTTTCTATGAAACCATGATCAGGCTTGGAAATGCATGCCACTATAGCGAGGTCTTCGATCATGGCATTCGTGAGACCTTGTGTTGTCTAGGCCGCCTCAAATACTTGTATACAACCTCACTCTCATTCTCACCTTGTGCATGAAACAGGTGGTATTTTGTTGGATATTCAATTTTATGGCCTGTTTAATTGAATTCTCACTTTCTCAGTGGCCTGATGAACCTTTTAATATGCGTGTTATTGGTTGAATATTAATTACACCTTTGTGGTCAAGGAGGTCTTGATACTTGTTCTTCGTAAATTTGAAATGATCTATAAACTCCAATTTGTATATATTGCTTAATTATCCAAGAAATGCTACATGCTTGGAGGGCTCTACTGTCTCTGGTTTGATTGATCCTCCACTTTTTCCTTTTCAGTCAGTGTCTCTAAAATGATACTTTTGGACTTTCCCCCCATCTTGGTAGCTTTTTTCTTCTGTGTTGATATTTCTTTCATCTTAAGAAAAGAAAACTTGTTATTTTGTACTAGTTTAGTTTAGTAAATCTATGCACAATATGATTTATGCTCCTATTTCATATCTTCTTAGACGACCTGTACTGGATGGTGATAACTGGTGGGCGAGGTCATGGCTGCGGCCTTTCTAAAGTACGTCAATTTGCCTCCAGAAGCGATTAGACATGGGCGAGTCAGCCAGGTTAGAATATTTAAATATCCAAATGTTCTCTACAATGCTTTGGTCATAGGAGACACAGGTTTACAATACAAAAATGCAAAATAATAAAATGTTGTACAAAAGCTCACTAATTCTCACACAAATGAAGAGGAGTTACTAACTTGATTATGATAATTTTGTTTTTAACTATCAGAAGTATACTCTAAAATATAAAATAGAAAATTAAATTTTGATTATAAAAGATTGTCATAAATTGCAAATTTTTATTTCATGTTTGACTCATACTTTACAGAAAAACTAAAAAGAACATTTTGTAAATTTCAAAGACTAAAAAAATAACTTTGAATTTGAAGGACTAAAAAGATGTTTCCACCATTTATGTTTATATTTTATTGAAGGCTGCTTGTCATCAATAACAAAATGCACTCATAAAAAACCAAAAGGAAGATGTCACTAACCAACAATAGTATGATTCTTTTGTTTAGCCTTAAGTTTTTTTTTTTTTTTGTTAAAATCAAGGAAGGGAAGACATTGGTGTAGCAAATTATGGCTTCGATCTATTTGGTATTAAGCCCATGCCCTTTGTAACTTGTGAGGCTGTTTCCCTTAATAGATATTGAAGCCAGCATGCTCTTTTAATTTGTGTGCGTGCGCTAAGCAGGATATAGTATATGTTTTTATTTTTTGTAATTTATCTTTCTTACATCTAAATATCTAGTAATTAAATAGTTTAGGAGAAAATGATTGCTCCGCTAATCTCTCTAAGTTTGTAAAATAAATCTGTTTGAGAGTGGCTTTTCAGAGCAGACTTGATCTTCTTTTGCAATCTTAATTTAAGAAAAGCTTGCTCATTAGGCTTGTGATACCTCATCTATAGAATTCACGGTTTCTTTGAAAAGTGGATTTTTATTTTTTAATATACTAATTTGATAAATATGAACATAACAAATGAACTGGTAAGGATAGAAATATTTATAAACTTGTCTATATTTTGGTTTGTTCAGCAAGTTTAAGACCGAGTCAGCAAGTTTGCTGGACAAAAAAAATGAACCAAAACACACGTTGTTTTGGTGTTTTTGTGTGTGTTTCGGGTCCAACAAATCCTCATTCCATTTTGCGTCTCGATCCAGAAACAAAGGAGTCTCCAAGTCCAGCAAACCCTCATTCCATTTTGCATCATCAGTTACCAATGAGAGGTTGAATTTGGTGGGTGGGTCATGGAAAGAAGGCGGCATCTGTGGATCGGGTCACATCTAAGCACTGTGGTTTTGGGCTTAATAGGAAGATCTGGTCAGGTGTGGCGTTTAGGTTTTGGACTTTCAGGTTGCCTTAGGCTATTTAAAAACTCACATGCATATGATTTAAGTAGTGTCATGTGGGTTCTGTAAAATTTCTTACCTCTGAAGAAGACTATCAGTCACGTAAGCTACAACTCAAATACTCCTCTCTTCTCCATCGGCTTAACAGCCTCTTCTTTTAAGGCTTGGTTGCATATAGCTTCATTTTGTATACATATTTTATTATTTATATGAAGTAAACTTTCACAAATTTACGAGTCGACTTTACCCATCTTTCATGAATTTATGAATTTATGTAGACTCTCGAATTTCCTTAACATCACAAATTACAAGTCTATTGAACAGGAGAATACTGTAGGACAATAATTGTATCTGTTCAAGTACACTGTTCTGATTGAAAAATACACAAAGCACTAAACGACTCTCAATATGTTACGGTACAATTTGAACTTCTAAATTTTAGCATAACTGCATATTCTCTGGTATTGTAGTCAGATCACTTTTCAAATGACTCTGAAGTGGTCACTGTCACATACATAACCTGGAAGTTGAATTATGACATTTTATGCTGCATGATTCTCAACTATGTTTTTAAACAAAGGATAATAAGTAATGACGTTCCTATTTAGTTATGTATATCTGCAGAAAGCATCTCTTCTATAAATCTTAGTTTCAGTTCAATGTGTAATTGTTTATATGAGCCAAACTGTATAGCTCCTTTATATGTTCCAGCACAATATTCTGGTTCCTCACGTCAATATTTTATGTTCTGGTTTGCAGTTGCAACTACATTCATTCTAATATAAAGAAAAATGTGACTTCATCATTCCCCCACTATGGGCATTCAGGCATAGTTGAGGCTGCACGAGAGCTTTTTATGCCGATTGAAGGAAATCCTGAAGGGCCTGGTAAGAAATACTTCAGTTTTTTTATACTGATGGTTCTTTCTTCTGTAGAGTTGGTCCTATAAAACTGTTTCTTCTTCCTCTTTCCTGCTTTCTATGATAAACACATTGGTTATTGTGAAGTGAAATAGTCACCATTGAATGGTTATGTAATTAAGTAAACCATCTTACTTTTTATCAGTTCCCAAAATAAATTTTGTATTTAATTTAGAAACATTTGACTTCGTTACATAAACTTCATTTTTGACAACAATTGTTTTTCGAAGTGGAAATGCAGACTTGGAATCCTATGGACTTCTTTCTAAATTACTGGGATTTGGTTGTGAATGCTTTGGGTATAATGTCCGCATAGTTGGGCATTCGCTTAGGGGTGCTATAGCTGCATTGCTTGGACTGCAAGTATGACATTTCTCACTTAAATAGGATTATTTAGTTACTGATCTATCTTCTTTAGTAAACATAATTTGCTATTATGATTGCATCAAGAACTAGGCATTCATTGAAAAGCTATTCTGAAAAATATACATATATACACACACAAAACAAATATTCCTTGCTTCCTTAGAAAATGCAGATGGTAGATGCAAATATGAAGCTGGCTTGATTATTTTAATTATATTTTTAATTTCAGTTATTACATTTTTATATTATGTATGTTACTACTAATCTTATCCTATATCTTAAAATATTTTTAATCAAATTTAAAATAAAGTAAAAAAACATATAGTTAAGTAAACAATATACTCATATTATGTTAATTAGTATCATATATAGTTAAAATAAATCGTCTCCTATGAATATTTCAAAAAATAATAGAAAATAAAATAAATCTAATGTTTATTATATGAATTTTGTGAACGGTAACGTAAGTGAAAAAAAAATAACAAAATCTTGTTTTATTTAAAAAAGGGTAATAAGAATATTTATTGAATATTTTAAAGAT
>PYAF01000353.1:1038381-1069708 GCA_007407185.1 Glycine tomentella
TAAATTTGAATCATATAATTAAAAATGGATTGAGAAGATTTAATGTTATGTGATTACTTAAAAAGTCATGAGTTTTTGATATTAAGTCTTAATATTTTCACTATTATATAAAATGTTTTCTCTCATAAAATATGTTCTCATTTGTAGCTTTTGTACTACATAATAGAATAAATCTCATACTCATTAATTTTTTTTTAGATTTTTAGAAATTTATAATTTTTTTCTTTAAAATTAGCCGAATCAAAACATACGATTTTTTTTATGTATACACCAGAAGTATTACCTAACAAAGTATAATCACTTGATCAGAGGATATAAAATTTGTATAACGGTTAATTTGTATTTATTACTTATCAATTTAACCTTAAATGAATTGAAATTTAATTATTTTCAAAAAAATTAAACATGTTTCTGATCTCTATTAAGTATTATTTTTGTGATTGGTTCCTAATAAATTTTTATTTTGCATTAAATTTTTAATAAAATAAAAATTTTATTTTTGGTCATTGATATTTTTTTATCATTGGTAAATTAACAAATTTTATGTTTGTTCCCTGATAAATTAGTAAATTTTGTTTTAGTTTCAACTAATAAATTTTGTCAATTTACTTAGAACTAAAAAAAAGTGTCTAAGACAAAAACAATTTTTTTTATTAGGGATTCAAGGTAAAATAAAAATTTAGCAAGAAACAAATAAAAAAAATAGGATTTTTATCTTGATAAAAAATATGTTTAAACCTTTCTTCTTATAATGCATATTTAAGCCTTCTAAAAATAAGTTTCAATTTTTTTTTGTGATAACTATTAGTACTAGACTACTGGTTAGGTAAAAGTTGGGATATTTTTTGTGGTAGTTAATAAATTTTCTACCTGGATTTTTCGTTGTGGGAATGGCGAAGTTGGGTGTGTTAGCAAGATGCTATTGAATGGGCCAACGAATGAAACGGAAGCCCACTTTTCATTTTCATTTTGCTTTGTCAACAAATGCCACTTACTCTGTTCTGACCAAAAAAACAAAAAAAAATGCCACTTACTCACAACTCACAGGGAAATTAGCCTTTCTTGATGCGTTTGGATTTTGAAACCGAAGAAAGAATAAGCAAGCATTGCATTTGTAATCCATTGCATTGCTTGGATTAATTACTCACAAGGGAATTAGCATTTCTTATCATTGGTTTGCAGTAAAAAAAATGCATCATTGATTTTGTAAAAAGACATCTAATTTGGAACAATTTATTTTCTTTCTAAAACATCATACAGAGGGAGTCTTGTTTAGCCTGTAAATGTGAATATTTCATAAGCCCGTATACAAACAGAAAACATTTTAAGATCCAGATCACCAGATGAGGTCTTGAGTTTCTGCTTATCAGTTTATCCTGAATGTTGGGTATTGACCAACCATGCCAGAAAAATTTCCATCCATAATGCACAAAGCCTCGTGCTTTTAGTCAATTGAAGAGCATAACCAGTTTCTGGTTGGAAAGTTTCATGAATAAGACTCTGGCATGCAAGAAGCCAGCTAGTCCATTCTGCCAGCAAACTGGTTGTTTAACTTGAATACTTGGTCCTTTGAGAATTAACATTAACATTGATGTGTAAAACAGGTGCATGTTTATAGCCACTCAATCTTAAGCTTTTAAAACGTACCATGTATATCTTGTATGATGGAACTTGGTTGCTGCATGGTAGCTGTAAACTCGTTCAGTATTTCCATGGTCAGAAAGAGGGAAAAAGAAAAGCTATTAAATAGTCGTCTTCTCATGATTGATCTATAAATAAAAGAGGTGAAAGCTTGATTCAATTAAGTCAAATCTATCGTGAGCCCAACTTTCGAGTGGCATTATGAGGTTTTGGCAAAGCATGATGATGTCTTGTAAATTGTAATTGAGGAGCATGCATAGAGCTTAAGATAATGTCTTCTCACAAGTCACAACTTTGGAGTTGCATTTATGAAAGCAACTAACAACAAGTGGGAGTGAAAGTGGTGGAATATGAGAATGGGGGGTGGGGTTCATAATGAAAACATCATACTATCTTTTACTAGTATTTAATTTAATCAAGATACAAAGACAAAATGAAGGGCAGAAAAGAATAAAAAATAGAATATGGAAGTATTTTAGTTGTGTGTAGTTGTTGGTCGTTTATGTTTGCAGCCAAGTGGATCTGCATATAATATGGAAGTGTTATACATTCCTGGCGGTGATAGATTAAGATTTCACCTGTTTTGGGGCCAGCCAAGCCATCATTAATTTTACACTTTTCTTTTTTTTTAAGTAGTCAGTCTTTTGTGAATGTACTAACAAATGCCTTAATTTTAATAAATCTGAGGGGTAAAAATAGTACTTGATACAACATTTACACACAATAAATTAACTTCGTAGAGGAGGGAGCAGATAGACAATTTACCTTATTAATTATATGTTTGTTACAGTTTTAGCAAGTAGGGCCCTTTAATAAAAACGATGGTCAATACCAACTTTGTCACGTAATGACTTTTCTTACCGACAGTATTAGTTATCCTCCTATAGATTTTTATATTTTTTTCGCAAAGTAATTAACATATCACAACCGAACAATAATCCAAAACATCCCTAAATGTCGCAGCATAAGTTAGAGAAGAAAAATTAATTTCTTTAGATAGATACATCTTTATATATTTTAGTTGTTAATTTGAAAATGGATAAAATGTAAACACGATATTTTACTTTTTTTAATCAAAATATGGGTTTTACTTCAATAGGCCATAAATAAAAGGTTAACATCAAATTAATGTCGTGGCTGATTATTGAGATACCTCTCAGCCTGATTGAATGACCTTATGAAATAAACAAAAAAAAAATGACGTTATGAAAAAATACAATTTCTGGGGCAATTTTTATAGAAACTTAATTGATGGAACGGAGTTACCAAGCAGGTAAAGTTGATTGAAAATAACAGTAGAAACATTAAAGGCATTGCATTACACCTAAATTTGTTATAAAGTGTGTTGTCCATCCATTTGATTAGAGAGATTCGAGATTCGAGGAACCCAATAAATGTAGCGTTGGACAGGAGGACAAATTTGGTCAATTTATGGATTGCTACTTACTTGCACCCTTGCGTGGGTAACTTTGTCTTTATCACTTTTTCCATTACTTTAACTGCCTTGCTAACTCAACTTTATTAAGACTTTTGCTACGTACCGTTCCATAATATTAATATTATACACGCGACGTGATATTTTAATATGTCATAAGATCTGTTTGAATTTGAATGTAAATTTTTCTAAAAATATTTTTAGAAAAAGAAAATAATTTTTTTTTATAAACTCAAATATATTTTTCATTAACTAATTTATATATATCATCTAAAAATTAATTAATAAAGAATTTATTTTTATTTATGAAAAATTCATCTCATTTTTTTATATTTTATTTTTCTAAAAATAGTTTACCAAATATGCTCTTAATATATTTAAACTTCTTTTTGTTAAATTCAGATTCAGATAATTTTATGTACGATAGTCAATAGTTGTCCCAGTGACAGATGGTTCTTAGTTGCGTCCTAGGGTGTTTGGAAATTGCTATGTAATTATGCTAATTCCTGTTTTGTGGTTGGCGATCTGCATGCAATTCTAAAATTCTTAAGTTATAAAAATAAAACTATCCGAGTGTTGTGCAAAAAATTGGTCATCGATCCAAAATATCGCCATATACTATAGCAGTAATCGAGAGTAACAAAGTTTAATCAAATTGTAGCTTAATAAAAGTGGTTTCATGGAATCCCCGGGACAAGGTAAGACATATTTGTTGAAATAGTCAATTCACTATTTTTGGAAGGAATAATGAGAATACGACAATGGGACATATATAATATAATATGGTTCATAACATTTTGTTTTTTGTTTTTATTTAACGAAGTTCATAAATTGATTGGTGTGTCCTTATCTCTGCACTCGCAAACATAAATTGTAAAGTGACTGAAAATGAAAATGCAGTTTACTTATACTCTGTTTTATGAAAATAATTTTATTAAAAAAGAGAAACATAGGATACCAAGACAAGAGATAAGTGAAAAGTTTGAAGAAAAAAAATGAAAGTGAGTTTGATGAATAATGCTTAAAGTAGCGGTGGCGACTTTCCAACTAAAACAGCGGAAGCTTCTGGCCAAGAGAAGGGAGTAGTGAGTCGTCATGATTGGATTACCATTTCAAATAAAAATAACAAAAATGCCACCAATCAATTCCACGTGGGATAAGAAAAATTATGTGTGTAGGCCCAATATTCTCACCATTTTTGGCGCTACTTCTAATCTCATTTCCTTGTCTTTTGGCTGAAATTCATTTAAAATGCTCCTATCCTGTACCATCTTAATTTATTCTTCATTCTCCATCTTCAAAACCCCCGTCACAATCATTTCATTAAAATATACTAGTTTATATTTTTGATTTGTTTAACTTGCATAACAAGATTGTAATGTTTTAATAATTGATCCTTACAAAATTCTTCACCTTCAAACCTAGCTTCACTTTAAAGCTAGAGTTATTTCATGTCTACATTCATTTTATGATAGCCGGATTATTCTGAGATGTTGATTTTTTCTTCCTCAACATGGTTTTATTTTTTCAAATAATTATACCGCTGGTGCCTTTTTTTATTATAAAAAAAAGACATGATAATCACATGACTTTTTCTTTTTATAAAGGATGATCACATTAATTACTTGATTCAACCCAGTGCAAATTGTAAAAGTTCAAGATTTGGTTGTAGATAATGGCAAAGACTCCAATCAAAGTAAAAATGAAATGATAAAGACCAAAGTAAAAATATATATATATATTTAAAAATAATTGTTGTCCAAACATTAGTGATATTTTGTATCAATAAATTTAGTCATTTCTATGTATAATACTCTTTATGTTATTATTCATTATTTCAAAATGAAGATATATATAACCAATGGTTTTCTAGCTATAATCTCATTACTAGACGTACCACAACAATATGACCTTTTATATAGGCTTAATTGGCCAGCTGTATACAACATAGTTAAGAAAAATTACAATGTTGAAATATACTAACATATTTTATAACTGTTTTATTTCAAATTGTTAACCTTTCATTAAAAAAATTGTAACTTCAAAGACAAGCACGTATGTGAATCATTTTAAAGTCACCATTTTAGATTCAACCTTTTGTACATGTAATCATGATTTAATCTGAGAAATTACCTACAAAACATTTAGTGTGTAGTAAAAGAATAATAGGCCTTTACAATAAAGTGATAAAAATATAACAAAAAAATAATTTAAAGTGATAAAGGGTTTGATTCTATTCAAGTTATCTAACTTAAATTAAAAAAATACTGTTCGTTGTCAAATTAATCAATTGTAAGTCCGAGACATACTGCCATACAGATGCAAAGCATATGGGTTATTAAAGAATAAAAAAAGTGTTTTCAATGAAAACGACATCATATGCTTTTTTGTTTTGTCCAGAAACACCATAGACTGATTGAAAATAACAGCATATACGAAAACTTTTGTGGAATATACTGCCCGGCCGGGGCCTGGGGGTGGGAACTGGGAAGGAAGGGAAATTGGAATATGAATGTAAGATTAATAGATGAATGTTAAGGGTCACAATTTTTTCAGACAAAAAGGATCTATATAGGATAGGTATCATGACTGTACTCTTCATTTTTCTTTTCATCTGAAAAAAAAAGGACCAATACAAGTATTATATATATATATATATATATATATATATATATATATATATAGGATAGGTATCAAGTATCAACTGAGTGTCCTCTTTCTTTTTCTTTTCCTTGCGTTTTATCATATCCATTTTTGTTGGTGCTGCACCTTTTCACCGAGACAGCCATCAAGTATGTATAATATATCATGATAGATCTAAAGATCTAAATTTATTTCTCTATCAGATTTTGCCTGTATCAACGGGTACATACTATGATATAGTTACAAGTATTTATATATTTCTGAATAAGAGTTATTGTAATGTTACATCAATGTAAATATGTTACGGAGTGGTACTGTTAACACATTTTATCTATTTACACATAAGGGTAAATAAATTACGCTAATTAACAAAATTGCTTGAGTTAAAGTCACGGGACATAAATATCATAATGGGTCATATATGCCATTTTTCATGTTATATGTCGGAACTACGGGAAGCATGAAACTACATTAATGACATGAATAGAAATTTGATTTTCGAGTACAAGTA
Organism: Glycine tomentella; assembly: GCA_007407185.1. Classification (NCBI taxonomy): domain Eukaryota; kingdom Viridiplantae; phylum Streptophyta; class Magnoliopsida; order Fabales; family Fabaceae; genus Glycine; species Glycine tomentella. Next base: position 1,044,612 of record PYAF01000353.1, read on the forward strand.
TCCATTCAAATTAACATGTACTATAGTATATAATTATATATAAATCATAAAAATTTAAATTTCCATTACAAGTAAAATTCTTTTTAAGGTATAGTTAATCAGTTATATATCCCTCGATCCAGAATAGTACAAAGTAACACGATCCAGTTTCAACTACATGGCATTCCCAATCTACCACTCTCTCTAAGATCGATGATTTTTTTATTCTTCACCATTGACTACATATGCCTGTCAACATATATAAGTAATAATCTGTAGTTGAACAGTCACATCTGGATAAACACGCGGAGTTTAAGTGTGTTAAATTAATATCTTGTGTTACGTCACTTGCAAACAAACGTGTTTCGCTAGCATTGATTTCTAATGTTCAATTATCCAAGTGTCTTAACTATCATATTATAATTACATGCATGCTAGTATATAAACTCCCACCTAAACTCGAATTTAAAAATACATAAGGGGAGTTTCGATAGATTTACAGTATGATCTGCTTAATATGTTAAACAAACTGCCCAAAGCCCGATGTCAAAAACAAAAAAGGCATCAAATGTGCTCCTTGTGGAAGCAAGGTTGACCTTTGTACTGTAAGTTTTATTGAATTTGAAATCATCGATCGAATCATAGGCGACCACACATTTAATTAGCCTAGAAGACATTAATTGAAGATTCCTACCATACCACATATTTTAACTGTAGAAGCCGTTGCGATAACATTAATTGGTTTTGAAATTAAGCAGTACATGCAACTGATGTTGTATGTGTTAAAAAGGTGGAGACATAAGAGAAGGTAAATGGTGGGCCCCGGCGGCTATATATGCGAAGCAATGAAACGAAAGTGTTTTGCATAATGCACGTGGTCCATCTCACTCCGTCACTCTCCGATTTAATTAATCAACTCCCCCCAATGCCTGATCGCCTTGTCATGCTCATATATACGCAAAATCTGTTTGTTTGTCATTTCCTACTATATATAAAATTCAATCTTCAAACACAATGATTAAACAGTAAAGTTGCCTTTTTCATAATCACAGCTGTATTCAACAATATACTACATTTTATTTGCTTTCGGATCCACATTATTCATCCAAACTAAGAGAAAAATTATTTTGATGAGAGTTAAAGTTGTTCAAAGTCATAATTAATGAAGTATACGAGGAGGTTGGTTAAGTTGGATGGTCTGCGCCTGCAGCTATTGAAAAAGAAAAGAGACTTTGGGTTTGGGAGTGAATTGAAGCATACCAGCACTAATCATTTCCCTGCATCTTATGATCTCACACGATCCAGATGTTTAATTATCGGATTTGTTTACTTTTTATGCAAACAAATTACTATATATTTTAATATAAATGTAAAAAATATGAAAAAAGGAATAAATTGATACAAATTTCTCTATATCCTTTTAATATTTATAGTATTAACAATGAAAATAATATAGAATATTCTTAAAATATGAAAATGTGTAAAAGACATTTATAATTTATAAAAACTTAAATATTTTGAATTTCTTTTGTCATGACATTATGTATTTTATAAAAGTTTTGTGATATTTTATTTTTCAAAAATATTATAAACTATTAAATTACTTATATTTTTGGTCTTTATTTTTTTTTAAAAAAAATCACTCGTAATCCCTAAACAAATTCTTAAACGTTTTTATGAGTACCTATCCTTTGTTTACGGCACCTTAATCACATCAGACTTAGCATTGTTGTTTGTAATCTCAAACATCCCGTCAATAAAAAAAAAAAAAAACTTAATCAAAACAATTAACAGAATTTAGTTAAAATTAATTTTCTTAATTACCTCGTGTAGAACAGAAACAACTACAATTAGATAACAAAAAAATTATACAATAATTGAGTGAGGTGTGTAAAAATGACTGAGAACATTCCCAATGAGGAGTATTTAGTGGATTTTTAAAGATAAAAAATTATTTTTTAAAATAAATTATATATTAGAAAATATTTAGGTGGGCATGATAATTCTTTCAGAATAAATTTATATTTTTTATATAAGAAACTTTTTCTAAAATTTCTTATTTTTTAAACATCAAATATCATTCTGATTATGTACAGTGACTTTTGATACGGTGCCAAATGTCAACAAACAAACTACAGAATTCAAATCTAACATGAATATTACAAGATAAACCAACGAAACCATTGCCCACCGAATCCGGGTGTTGAAATTTATTAGATTATTCTATACTTAAACGGTTAAACCATATAATTGCTCCCTCTTGATCCTTCTTCTACAACGGCTATTTCTATGTTGTCGGTGAGTTTAGTATTATGTGTTCTTAAAAAAAGGTATACGTATTCTTTGCTTGCATCGACTAATTAATGCTATTGAAATATTTCATTAATGAATTTATCAAACACAAGTTGATTCTATAATCAAATAATATAATAATATAAGTTTAATTGTATTTTTATTTGCACATTTTTATACACATGTTTCAGAAATATACTTTATAATTATAAAAACATATATAAACGTTTTACTGTCCACTTCTTATTAAAAAACACATTTCTTATTTAAATATTTTAAAATAGGTTAGTCATTGATAAATACTTTATTTCAATAATATGATTAAAAACGTTAAAATATATTTTTCGTCTTATAAATATCAAAATGTTAGAAATCTATCTCTACAAATTTTCGATATGTTTTTCGTCCTTCTAAATTTGAAATGTGTTGTGTTTTGGTCTGACTTGGATGAATCCAAACTTAAGTGTCAACTAAAAATTGAACATATGGTGTTATGTTTCCTCTTTCTCTTTCCCTGATTCTCTCTCCTTCTACCCCTTCATATTCTTCTTCAACCACAACTCTGACCACCACGCTATCACCATCCTACTCATCTTCTCTGTGTCGCATCGCCACTTGCATCACCTCCTCCACCGCGTGTCACTACCCACACTAGCCAACACAATAGACACAATGGCGTTGGGATCACATATCTGATGGTGGTGTTTGGGGGTAGTTTTGATGGTGGAGTTTCGTTTTATTGGTGGTGACGCTAGGTTGGTGTTTGGTGGTGGCTGTTATGAGTTTGGGAGAAAGGTTTTTTTTGCAAAAAATTAAAAATCCTACAATTTGGGGGGAGGGATTAACCACTACAAATTGTGATTTGATTTTTTTTTAAAAAAAATATGTAATTTATAACAATTTTTAACTCTCATAAATTACATTTAAAAATATAATTTAATTTTTTTTCATAGGTTCATTCTAGTTTTGAGTAAAAAAATAATATATTTTAATTTTACGACCACGAAAAATATACCAATATTTTTCCAAAAACAAATACTAAATTTTTCAATATTTATAAAAATGAAAAACAAATTTTAATCATATAATATATTTCAAAACAAACTCGTACTTGTCTTAGCGAGTTTTTGCTCTGGGACTTGTTTGAATAACCTGCTTATGTATGTATGTGTGCTTCGTATTCTTTGTCTCGCTTGTTTTTAGTTTTTATTTATTTTTTCCGATGGCCATAAGAAATAAAAGTACACGTGTTTATAATAGTACATCTTGAAACGTTATATACAAAATGTAGGGTGCTTACAACTTGTCCTGTCTTGTGTTAATTCTTTTTAGCTAGCATGTCTTGTGTTAATTTTAATAATACTAAATTTGAGTTTCAGAAATGATATTTGATGTATTTTTTTTGGATATGTCCTTATATTTACTTTTTTTAAGACAATGGTATGTTAATAATAAAACCTTTTTTACTTTATAAATATTATTATATTAACAATATTGATCTTTGAAATATATATACTATAAAACTATATTAATATTAAATATGTGAATCAATGTGAAATTATTCAAATTTAGTTAATATTCATAAGTTCGAATCTTGTCTATATAATTACATTAAATATTTTGAAAAAAATTTTATTATTCATAATAATCATAACTCATTAAACAAGAAAGATACATGGGTTTGTAAAAAAAAAGTAAAAGCTATATTGATTATAATTTTATACTTCTTTAATTATTTTTTTAAACTTATAATACCAATAAATCATATTAATTTGGTTTTGGTCTGTATATTTCCGAGCATTAATTGAATTAAGTTCGCGTTCAAACAATTGAATCTATAAAAAATTCTAGTTAAATAAGTACAAAGATAAACTTGTTACAGTTTATCTCATAAACACTCCTAATAAGGATGGATCCACAGATACAAGTGTGGGAGCAGTTGTCTTTACCTTCTTCTTTTTAGCATAATACATATTTATAATTATAAATTGTTCCCATAATTTGAAATTCAGTTTAAAAAAATCAATTCATAGCATGAGTATTGTCACAAATCTATTATTAACCTCACATTTCCTATTCTATCAATTGGACACTTTTTTGATATTTTTATTTTTCTAGAGCGAATATTTTACACATGATAGCCAAAAAATTCTTTGAACTATTTTTATTTTTTTTTATATTTGATTTTTTTCACAATAATATCGGTGTGAAATATTTACTAATTTTATTTATGATTAATTTTTATAGGAAAACATAATTGGTCATCTTTAATGAATCATTTTCTCAATTAAGATTTCTTTATTTATGAAATTCGAACTCAAAATCTTACTTAAGAAAATCTATCTAACTGAGTAACAACTTGTTGGTAATATTTGTTTAATTTCACTCCATTTTGATTACTATGCATTTTTTTTAATATTGTTTAAGTTATAAGTATTTTCTCGTGTAAGGCATATATATTTGTGACTTAATTGATGCACCGGCAGATGTATATACATTTTAGGGGTGCACTTGCACCCCCTTATTTAAAAAAAAAATTATACATAAATATCTTAAATATTTATATTTTATTCCTCTTAATTTTATATATTTTAATTTCTTATTTTTAATTTTTTACTCCTTTCATGTATTTATTATTTTATTTAAGTATTTGATTCAAAAATTTAATTTTATCTTTTTCTCAATTAACTAAATAGGATAAAATAAAATAAGATATATATCTTTTTCTATTGTAATTTGTTATTTGTTGCATCGATACATATAATAATGATTGTCATATAACTTATTCTATTTAATTTAAATGTATATTTTGTCACCCTCACTCGAGATCTTAGATTCGTTACTGAATTAATGCATGTTCTAGCCGGACATACCAATTGAGAAAAAAATTCATTTACGTGGGAAATTGGTGGCGTTTTGCATTAAGGAACTATTAGCATTTAGGACCTTTTGTGTAAACAAAAGAAAGACGCGCCTTCCTACCTTAGCTATTTTTCATGTGAATTTATATAAAGAGGATGAGAGGAAAGAAAAGAATAATCCCATTCGATAAGGGACTTTGATCAAAGTGTCACATTCTAAAAAATAATACATCTGAATATTATGTCAATAGTAAATTTTATCAGAAATTCAAAAAATATGATCGTTTGAAATTTTGAACTTTTTTTTTCATTATCACGTAATTCACTGGACTACCCAGTGAAATATTGTCTTTCTATCATGTGTCCATCACGTATTTCGATGGTTACTGTAGCAAAATACGTCGTCAACAAAATTATGTCACATCATCTGACATATTTCGTTGAACTGATAAATAAAATAAGATATGTGACAATTTGGTAAAATTTATTGTACGTGTAACATTTAGGAATTTTTTTTTTAAATCATGGCACGTTGATCGATGTCTCATTCAATCATGGGTAAGTGAAAGTATGGATCAGGAAAATTAAAAGCGTAAACAGATTTTGATTTTGATTTTGATTTTATTTTCCTTAGATGTAAACCAAGCACAAGACGGCCACTTCAAAAAGAATCAACATATATATACTTTTCACTTTTCACTTGAGGTCGTAGATCTACAAAGGCATACACCCCTGCTGCCATCAGCACGTGCAGAAAGTAATCAGAATTATTATGGCATTTTAATTTCAGCGAAACAAATTTATTGCTAGCCCATATTGTCCTTTGAGTCTTCGTTAGAGAAATAATACCAAAAGGAACAATTTTAAATTTTTCTTTAATCGAATTACTCGTCATGTATTTTTTATTTTATTCATATGCAAAATTACGCATTAATTGTCCCTGCATGTTACCTGCAATTAACCTCATCTAATACTAATAGGAAATGACTATTGTTGTTGTATTAGATTATTAGGTAAATTGAATCTCACACATATACATTTGAGCTGTAAAATATTTTGGTCAACAACTATTTGTGATAAACATGTACCTGTCAACATCAATATATGTCCTTCATAATGTATTACCCGTGGCTATATTGTCATCTTAGCTTGGAGGGTGTTGTTTCCTACTAGGACTAACAAAAGTTTAATTATATGATGAATTCTGTAAGTTTAATTATATGCTTAAACTAGCCCAGATTTCCTCACTTAATAATTGAAAGACCAAACAAAATCAATTACTGTTATTATGTTTCTAAAGTCTTTTATATATTTGGTCATGGTGTTCTATTGCTCTCTTTTTTAGCATTAAGTCAATGTCTCTTTTGCCAAACAGAAAGAGAGAGAGAGTTCATTTCATCACCTTCCCCGTTTTAACTCTAGGTCCCTCGTCACAATAAGAGAGAAATGTACAACTACAAGTTGACCAAATAAGCAAATGCTACGAAAATCATTCGTTATATAATGAATTTGGTATTGCATAAATCATTTTGCTCTTATCAAAATCAAAAGCATAAAAGCAAAGTCCGAAATTCTGAATATAACTAGAGAAGTCCATCACTGATCTGATCATTCCTAGCTAGGAGAAGAACAAAAGAAAAAGGGGAAGATGAGGTGCTGAGATTAATGGTTGATGGAGATAACTTGATTCTGCAGAATTGCAACAACCTGCACTACACCTAAACGTGAGAATTTTAGGACCAAAAGTGGTTGATGGTGTGGCCCTCCAAACAACTTTAATATAATTATTATCTGCTCTTATAGGAAAAGTCTTTCTTTGATTTTTCACTGTGATTTACTCCTATCATTCCTAAATTATAAGCATCGAAAGGGACTCACGTTTCCGAGACAACGACCAAAGTACCCCCTTTGGCAAAAAAAATTGCTTGAATGCCACGCGAGAGAAAAAAATTTCCAAACTGCCACGCGTTGTAATTCGCTGGGAGGGGCAGCGAATTACGTACGCTGACGTGGCGGCTAGGCAGTGGCCACGTAATTCGCTAACCCACCTAGCGAATTACGTAGTCAAAGCTATCAGCCAATCGCCAGAGGAGCAGGGACACGTGACACCAATGAACGTAATTCGCTACCACCCCTAGCGAATTACGTGTCCACTGCCTGGCCGCCACGTCAGCTTCGTAATTCGCTACCCCCTCCAGCGAATTACGACGCGTGGCAGTTTGGAAAATTTTTTTCCTGGCGTGGCAATTAGGCATTTTTTTTTTTGAAATGGGGTAGAATGGTCGTTGTCTCTCACGTTTCCTCTATCTTATTATTATTCCCTTCCAAGCTGTCCAATCCTTCTCACTGTCTAACTTTTCCACCCACACTATCACTACCACTTCTTGATCTCATTATGCATGGAACAAATATCCTTCCTATTATCGTTTAAATTTTTCTAATTAATCAAATGCAAGTGATTTATCTTCCCTTGAATTCAACAACCCGATGTTCTATTTGCACCTTAATTCAGAGACGTTCTACTTCACGGCATTGACTAACATAAACAATGAGAGACAGAGAGAGAGAGTGGGTGGCCATTAGAAATTAAGTAATTAGTAGGTTCACATGGGGACACAGTTAATGCACACATCATATGGTAATCTTGATCAATGGGCATATAACTACACTGGAATTCGCTGCCACTTAGCCTTTAGAACGGTAAATAAATAGACCAGATGTACTAAAATGAAAAAAAGTTACCACATTTCCCTTCAAAACACTGCACATCATATCATATAATTACAATGTCAGTATTGCTTATGTAAAAATCATTTACTGTTAGTTTTTCCATTTCCGGAGATTATCAGGGAATCTTGACTAGATATGTCCGGAGCTTTATAGAGAAATGTACCTGCAGATTTCCTCCTTTGGGACTGTAGGGCTATTTTTAATTGGCAAATGCTTAGTTGTTCAATTATATTATATTATCCAACACAATTTTATAAGGGAACCATAGTGTGCACGTTTCATTCATTAATTCATGTCACAGTTATTGATTATTCATGTCATAAATTTATGTTACATGCCGACATTGATCAATTGCTAAAACCAATGCATCACGCAAAGGTAGGTAGTTATCTTTGAACTCCTCTGAAATTCATCACATGGGAACATATTAAGAGAAAAACCCAATGAATTCCCTGACTACACATTGCAGTAATAATTTCCGTTCTATGTGCACATTTCAATTTTTTTTTTATTTTTTTGGAATAGTTTATTCGTATGTTACTGAAATATTTCTTCAGAAGTGTTCAGAAATTTCCAAGTGCCCAAACAGAAACATTTAGTAGAAAGACTTAATGGTCCATGACTCACGTCAAAAATGTCGTTTTCTACAGATTTAAGGCATAGCAAGCCAAAGTTGAGGGTCCAAGAAAATACCAATTACTATTTCTTGCACGAAATGAAATTAACCACGAAATCACTATTTTTCCCTCGTTACTATTGCTAGCATTTTTGTTTTCGTTCCCCTCTAAAGTTTGGGTACCACGAATTAGCTGCAAAAGCAGCAACGTGCACTTCAGGCTGGTGTTGACAACATTACATGCTGATCTCGTCATTGAGGAATCACATGGCTGGGAAAATTCTTAAAGAAAAAGAAAGAAAATAAAATATAAACATTAACAGGTGGAGTGAACCAAAGAGGTGGTGAACTTGTACTCTTCGCATAGCAACTTCTCATTCTGTCTCCTTCTCCCCACTCGAATCAACGTATTAAGGAAATTTGATTTGTGAAAGTGTATAAGTGTGGATATACATTTTCTTGATGAATGATAATATTGGACTTAATTCGATTTGTGTCGTAACCCCTCGAACACGTGGACTGTGTAGCATATTAAGGCAAATTAATTTGGATTATTCTTTATCATAAACTGCCAAAAGCTTGTGTTCGAGAAGTACTGGAAAAAAAATAGTATTGAAAAGTCAAAATATCTTCACCCTTGAACAAAAGAGGATTTGATCCAAAGCTTGCAATGCCTGCCATCGATGACTTGAACAAAAATCATGACCACTCATGGATCCGTGATACAAAAATACACTATTATTGGGCTTCCCTAGAAAAAAATGGAAAAGAGAAGGTGAATAAAGCATTTTGGAGTTACTTTTTCGTCAAGATAGGCAACTCGGCAGGACAGGCAGGAAGGAAAGAAAAAAGAATAGGACATTAATTAGGGTAACTAGTGTTCAATACTAAAATGGAACGGTATAAGATGCTGATTTATATTTTAAATAGTAGTTGGAGATTGGCCATTTGGAGGAAAACAAATAAGAAAGAGTGCTCAAAAAAAAGTCACAAGGGCCAGCTGGGTGAATTGAATAATTTTGAACTGGTCCCTCGTGACAGCTCTCCTCTAACGACTCACTTTCACTATAAGTACTAAGTATTTCATGCAGCTTTTGTCAGTCATCACTAACACACCTCTTCCCCTGAAACATCCCTTCTCTTCCAAAAAAAATCAGTGAGGATCTCAGAAGAAAAAGCATTGGCCAGAGGTGCTCAGCTTTTTCCTTCTACGCATGACTGCAAGGGGCAGCGACCCCATAAGGGGTCATCTTTGGCCGCAAATGGCCTTGGCTTTGGCCATTGCTTTTATTTCTATTACTATGGTTTCCGTTAATGCTGATGGTTACCCTTACTATTCTCCTCCTCCACCTTACCAGTACATTTCACCGCCTCCCCCTTCACCATCACCTCCTCCTCCTTATGAGCACAAGGCTCCACCCTATTATTACAAATCACCACCACCTCCTTCCCCATCACCTCCACCTCCCTATTATTATAAGTCTCCTCCACCACCCTCTCCCTCACCTCCTCCTCCATATTATTATAAATCTCCACCACCACCCTCACTCTCACCTCCACCACCTTACTATTACAAGTCTCCACCTCCACCTGAAAAGGCTCCAGCTCCAACTCCCTACTATTATAAGTCTCCTCCACCACCATCCCCCTCACCTCCACCACCCTACTATTACAAGTCTCCACCTCCACCTGAAAAGTCTCCAACTCCAACTCCCTACTACTACAAGTCTCCTCCTCCACCATCTCCCTCACCTCCACCTCCTTATTATTACAAGTCTCCACCACCACCTTCACCATCCCCTCCACCACCTTACTATTACAAGTCCCCACCACCACCTTCTCCTTCCCCTCCACCACCTTATTATTACAAGTCTCCGCCTCCACCTGAAAAGTCTCCAGCTCCAACTCCTTACTACTACAAGTCTCCTCCTCCTCCATCACCAACTCCTTACTACTACAAATCTCCACCACCTCCCTCTCCAACTCCGTACTATTATAAGTCTCCTCCTCCACCACCACCTTACTACTACAAGTCTCCACCCCCTCCATCCCCAACTCCTTACTACTATAAATCTCCTCCTCCACCACCTTACTACTACAAGTCTCCTCCTCCTCCATCCCCAACTCCCTACTATTACAAATCTCCTCCTCCCCCTTCACCCACTCCTTACTACTACAAGTCTCCACCCCCACCACCTTATTATTACAAATCTCCTCCTCCTCCATCCCCAACTCCCTACTATTACAAATCTCCTCCTCCTCCATCCCCAACTCCCTACTACTATAACTCTCCTCCTCCACCAGCTGTGTATCCCCCACACCCTTACCATCCGCACCCCCACCCTTTGATTGTGAAGGTAGTCGGTAAAGTCTACAGCTACAAGTGCTATGACTGGGAGTATCCCGAAAAGTCTCATAACAAGAAACACCTCAAAGGTAGGTGTACATGTCATATATATTTCTTTATACTTTATATTTACATCATTATGATTGTTGGTTCAAAATTAATGCTTAGTACTGTTACCGTTGAACTGTTATGTTGGGTGCATAGAAGGCATGAATTACAATTCTTTTATGTTCATTAGCAGCACTTTCAGTTATGGCTTGTACGTTTTCATAAATGTCTTTGTTTTTAAGGATTTAGTCACTTTAATTTTACACTAGCATTAATTCTTCGAAGTCTCGTTTTTATAATTAACCTTTTATGCTAATCATCATTTTCATCAAGATAGATATTTTCAAGGTTTGAGAAGAAAAAAATTCAATGGATTCAAGTTAAACGAAAAGCAAAGGAATATAATTATCTTTTATGTATAAATTACTAAATAAAGTGTCTAGATTATCCTTTTTAAATATATGCTGAAGTGAATATTTTACTATAATTTAATAAAAATGCATTTCAATTTACAAGGTGCAACCACTGTTTATAAATAATTTTTTTCCTATTTATTTGTCCTTTTAGAATTTAAACATAATGTTTTTACATAAAATTAAATAGAATATTAATTATTATATTTTATAATCATATATTTATCTCAATTAAATTCTTAATTATATATTGTATATTAATTATTATTTTTAATTTTTCTTATCTCAATTGAAATCTTAAATATTTTATAAATAAATAATAATAATTTTAATATAAACAAAGATATTAGTTAAAATTCTTAATTTATGTGTTATCTCCAAAAATAGATACATAAAAAAGAAAAAGAAAAAAGTAATATAATTTTATCAGAGACGAGACGGATGCAACCTGTAATAGATAATGAAATAATTAATGTGAGAAAGATAATTAAAAATTTTATTATCCTTTAAATGATAGTGTTGACTAATATAATATGCTATTTGACAAGGATAGTTTAACTTACTATTCTTTCAGTAATGCAACCTAATATATTACTCTCCCTCTCTGTTCATTTTAATTGGCGTTTTTACAAAGAAGCTAGAAGAAAAATGCTTCCTTTTATTTATCGTTTGTAAAGCTTAAGATTATATATTTTTTTCAATTAACTTATTATCTTTTTATTTAATTTTTGATTAATTTATACATGCATTTATTTTGGAATAAAAATAACAAAAGTAAAATAATAAATCTCAATTATTTTATTAGAATAAAAAATATTATTATATTTTATTTATACATAAATACCTTAAAAATAGATAAAAATAACGGAGGAGTAATTAATCATTTTGGAGGCAGGTGTTTGTCATAACATGTATTATTTATCAATTATAGTTAACTATTTCTGGGGTATGTAGGTGCTGTTGTGGAGGTGAAATGCAAAGCAGGAAGAAATATTATCAAGGCTTATGGAGAAACTAAGAGCAATGGAAAGTATAGCATCACAATTAAGGACTTCAATTATGTCAAATATGGATCCACAGTGTGCAAGGCCAAGCTTTACGCTCCACCTAAGGGATCACCATTCAACATACCTACCAAGTTGAATGAAGGAACAGACTTGAAGGTGAAATCCAAAGACAAGTATGAAGTTGTGCTTAAGGCTAAGCCATTTGCTTATGCTTCAAAGAAGCATTTTGAAGAATGCTACAAGCCCAAGCCTTCACCAACTCCTTACTACTACAAGTCTCCTCCTCCTTCATCTCCAGTTTACATTTACAAGTCGCCACCTCCTCCATCACCTACTTATGTTTACAAGTCACCACCTCCACCCGTGAAGTCACCTCCTTATTATTATCAATCTCCACCTCCACCGTCATCAAAACCTAAGCCACCATACTATTATCAATCTCCACCTCCACCATCACCAAAACCTAAGCCGCCATACTATTACCAATCACCACCTCCACCATCACCAAAACCTAAACCTCCATATTACTATCAATCTCCACCTCCACCGTCATCAAAACCTAAGCCACCATACTATTATCAATCTCCACCTCCACCATCACCAAAACCTAAGCCGCCATACTATTACCAATCACCACCTCCACCATCACCAAAACCTAAACCTCCATATTACTATCAATCTCCACCTCCACCATCTCCCGTGCCCAAGCCTCCTTATTACTATCAGTCTCCTCCTCCTCCATCACCTACTTATGTTTACAAGTCACCGCCTCCACCCGTGAAGTCACCTCCCTATTATTATCAATCTCCACCTCCACCATCATCAAAACCTAAGCCACCATACTATTATCAATCTCCACCTCCACCATCACCAAAACCTAAGCCACCATACTATTACCAATCACCACCTCCACCATCACCAAAACCTAAACCTCCATATTACTATCAATCTCCACCTCCACCATCTCCAGTGCCCAAGCCTCCTTATTACTATCAGTCTCCTCCTCCTCCATCTCCAGTGCCCAAGCCTCCTTATTACTACCAGTCTCCACCTCCACCATCACCTGTTCCTAAACCACCATACTACTACCAATCTCCACCTCCTCCATCACCGATTCCTAAGCCTCCATACTACTACCAATCTCCACCTCCACCATCACCGGTTCCTAAGCCTCCATACTACTACAAATCTCCACCTCCTCCATCACCGGTTCCTAAGCCACCATACTACTACAAATCTCCACCTCCTCCATCACCGGTTCCTAAGCCGCCATACTACTACAAATCTCCACCTCCTCCATCACCGGTTCCTAAGCCGCCATATTACTATCATTCTCCACCACCACCATCACCAGTTCCCAAGCCACCATACTACTACCAGTCTCCACCTTCACCATCACCAGTTCCTAAACCCCCATACTACTATCACTCTCCACCTCCACCCTCACCAGTTCCTAAACCCCCATACTACTACCAATCTCCACCTCCACCCTCACCAGTTCCTAAACCCCCATACTATTACCAATCTCCACCTCCACCTTCACCATCCCCTCCTCCTCCATACTATTATAAATCACCACCCCCACCTTCACCATCCCCTCCTCCTCCTTACTATTATAAATCTCCCCCACCACCTTCACCAGTTCCTAAACCCCCATATTATTATCATTCTCCACCTCCACCATCACCTTCTCCTCCTCCCCCATACTATTATAAATCACCACCCCCACCTTCACCATCCCCTCCTCCTCCTTACTATTATAAATCTCCCCCACCACCTTCACCATCTCCACCACCGCCTTATTATTATCATTCCCCACCTCCACCTAAAGAGCATGTACACCCTCCCTACTACTACCACTCACCACCACCACCATCACCATCTCCACCACCTCCTTATTACTATAAATCCCCTCCACCACCATCCCTCTCTCCTCCTCCCCCCTACTACTACCACTCTCCACCACCACCATCTCCTTCTCCCCCTCCTCCCTACTACTACCACTCTCCACCACCACCATCCCCATCACCGCCGCCTCCATATTATTACAAATCCCCTCCACCTCCATCTCCATCTCCACCACCTCCTTACTACTATCAAAGTCCTCCTCCACCATCTCCCACTCCTCATCCTCCCTACCACTACAAATCCCCTCCACCACCAACGTCATATCCTCCACCTCTTTACCACTATGTGAGCCCTCCACCACCTTCTCCAGCTCCTCCCCCACCATACCATTACGCATCACCACCTCCTCCTTCTCCAGCTCCCGCTCCCAAGTACATTTACAAATCACCTCCACCTCCAGTTTACATCTATGCTTCCCCACCTCCACCTATCTACAAGTAAACTCAAATTGCGGAAGCACCATTCATGATGAATCATGTAAGTTCACAGTCCTAAAGTAAAAATTTGTTATATATACATGTATGAATTTTAGTAATGGAAATTCCCATTTAACTTGTTTTCAGGTTCTAGTTTTTATCGAGGAATAAAGGCAAGCTCTATTTGGAGCCAAGTGAAACATCTATCTTCCTGTCCAAGCTCTTTAAATAAATGTCTGAATGTGTCATCTCTATGCTACAATGTTTGTGATTCAGACCAGGTTGATTCTATTTGTTTGATGGCCATCTTGCACGTCCTGATCTTATTGTGTTCAAGTGACGGACAAATCCAAACAGGAAAGAGAGATTTGAAATGTAAATGCCAAGTGAATGTGAAAAGTACAATCCAGTTTTAGTGATCTCTTTAATTTATTTGTTCATAGATTAATATGGTCGTGTATGATTGCTTTTCTATTATTGTGGCATTTTTGTGTTGTATCCTGTTGTGTTTGCAATAAGTATTAGTAATAAAGCAGCAAATTCAATTTGTGTTCATGTATTAGTATATGTTTCTTTCCAGCAACTAGCATTTATACTATATATTGTCGTCATTTCAAATTGCTCCGGTGGAACATATAAGGCTTCCAAATACATAAAGAAGGTTCATGTATCTCAAAGAACAATAGGTTTTTTTTTTTAAGTTGTTTTTGTCTTATCACAGAAGGGAATGACAGTTTTTTATGATTGGTCTTGACAGAGTCATTGGCCGACCGTTTGTGATGCCTATCAAACTCAAAAAAAAAAATTGGCAGATATGATGTTTTTTTCTTAAAAAACGTTACGTACGTGATATGATAGCAACCAACTAAATAATGTAAGTAATATAATAAAGTTTATTAATGTTTTGCAATAATATTACTTAAATTTCTCCGTCTATTGTTATGTTTGAAGTATTCAGCTTAAATGTTTTTAGTTATTAACTCCCAAAAGAGAAATGATAAACTGATAAGATAAACAAAAACGGAAAAAACATTTACGATAAATTATTTGGACGCAACAGCAAATGATATTTCATTCTTCGGAATCTTGACTCACTTTCTTTTGCATTATGTAGCAATTATTAATTATTAATTTAGCTGTACATCTACTCTAGTGATATCCAAGCAGGCCCCATTCTCTAATTTAACAAAAGTGGACCTACCCACCTTCGCCATTTTCTAATTAAATAACCACAAATAATCTAATAAAATCGACCTAATTAATTTGTGGGCCCTTTGTCCTTATGTAATTTCGTTACTCATAAGAAAATTAATTTAGAAGTTCGAAAGAAAACACAATCATGTTATTGTTTAGTGACCCAAAGTTTGCAAGATTAAACCACATGCATGCTGCTTGTTATGAATTCAGGACATCTTGAACATTGACAACTTTTGATGGACGAAAGAGGGGCTGCGATGATATAAAAAGCTATGCTATGAGGGAGATTTTTTTGGTTTAGAATAAAATGTCTTTACGTTTTTTTTATCTTGATTTGATTGAGTTTTAATAATTAGAAATTTGTATCAGCTGATGTTTAGTTACAGAGAAATTTATATTTGATTGAATTTTAGTTCTTTCACCCATAGGCTATAATGTACTCTTTTAATATCTATATAAATGATAAAAATGCATTATTGAACACTTTCTTTATTAATGATCGAAATTCACATCTAAATAAAAGTGCAATTAATCCGACTTTCTATTTATCCTCCAAATATTAAATGAAGAGAATATTAGAAAAATAAAATATATTTAATAACTTGAAAATATAATAAACATTTAATACTTTCTTCAATTAGCAAGAATATTAATAAAAAAAATGTTATTATAGGAGAATTTAGATTGTGTTTTTTGCTGAGCTTTTAATGAGTCATATCTGATAACTCTTAAGAATTAGGAAAGTGTTCCGAATATTTAGTAAAAGATTGCTGTCCATACAACATTGTTTTCACTTTGATTTAACTATTTTTTTTATCTAATTAATATTTTTAACGATATCTAATTGATATTTGAATTGATTATAGAAAAATCAGTATCTTATTAAATATTATAAATACTGTTATATACTATTATTATTATACCTTTCTACTAATAGTTTTCATTAGTAGTCAACAAATTAAATACTATTATTTTTTAATAATACCACCATAAGTGGTATTAAGCTCAAATTGTTACCTAATAACACGAATTTTTTTTTTTTAAAAAAATCGTAAATACTAATCATCGCATTGTTACAAGGCAACAAAAAAGTGCTCTCCTAACGACTCTTAAGAGAAAGTAGCAACTTGTTACAAAAAGAGAGACATAAAGATAGAAAAAGGTTGAAAGTTGTTCATGCTATCATACAAGAAAATTTGTCTCGGTGCCTTTCATTGTTAATTCGTTATAGGTGCTGTCATGCATCGATGCTCATTAAACTATATTTTTCAAAATATAAAAGCGAAAAAAGAACGATGCCGCACCGAACAATGATTATAAAGAAGAGGTCTAGTAAGTATTTAAGGAATTGGTCATCATTACCTAATGTTAAGAATACTTTAGTTTTAAAATACAATAATTAAAAAACTATAGAAATATTTTATAAATTTTCAAATTACTAAAATAATAAACATAAAATAATTTGTATACACTACTTTATTAAGAAATGAATTTGTTTTTCTCATTTTAAGAATTGTTTGGTGAATTTTTTTGTTTTAATAAAACTTGTAATTTGTGATGTCTTAAAAATAAACATAAATTTAAAGAATAAACAAAGAGATTTATCAGAGTTGACAGTGATATTTAGATAAGCAAATTAGGATTTGGGGGAAGTGATGGTAACTGAAATAAATTCAAGCATAGAAGTGACATGGCATGACTTGTATATAGGTTGTAGTTGTACACATTCATTCATTGTTCTATTGGCTTGCATGCTCAAGGGGGTTCACGCTGAGTTATTAGGTTAAAAGGACATGAGAATCAAAGTGGGTAGCGTAGCAGGGACATTTTATTGCATATTGATTTTCATCCCAATTCCCAGGTTATGCTTTCTACCCCCAATCGGCATCGCAACGGAACATGAAAATGCAGATTCCAAATAAGTGCAAGAAAAGTTGTTACCTTAATTACCTGATTTAGTCGATCCAATAACTGAGTATGTATCGTCTCATTCTCAGCTCAGCCTCCCATTTTTGTTTGAGAATTGAGAGCGGGAACGAACGAAATCCAGAATAACTAACCTCTCGTGTCGTCTAACAATCACATAATTCATTTATGTGTTTTTCTTTTTAAATAACCAGCAGTAGTGATACATGTTTCAAAACATCATGATATTAAATAATAAATTTTTTTGTAATAATTATTTTAAAACTTAAATTTAATATATTTTTTAATATCTTTTTGGTAATGAGTTAATTAAATATATGAAAGTGTTTATAATAATAATGTATTAGATTAAATTAAAACGTGGTGGTCTAATTGAACCCAAGTAGAAATAGGATTAGACAACCCTATCCTAGATGGTCCAATAAAATTAGAACAATTCTATTACGAGTTAAACTAATTTTTTAAGTTTTTTTATACACAAATATTTTATTAATTATATATTCTTCTTCTTATTTTTTACTAATTACATATTTTCTCAATATAATATATCTTTTGACTTCTGCTGTGATTGAAATGTTTGTAATGAATTGGACATGGAAGAAACTCAAGAAAGTAATACGAAAGAGAATAAGTATGGCCTTATTTTGGGGGTCAAACATGAAACATTTGGTAATTTAAAAACCTAACTAAATTTCTTCCTTTAATGCCCGTTTCAAATGGCTGCTACTTGCATCCGAACCACCACTTTTTTTACATGAAACCAAAGATCATTGTTAGTTAGTAACGCTCCATGATAAGAAATAATTGTACACAAGCCTCACGAGATTGCATCATGGCTACATGCAACTGGAAATAGTTGGCAATTATTTAATGTGGACAATGCAGTTACTCTTGGAATCTTTTATTTGTTTTTATTGTCATGATGCTCTTTTTTTTTGCCCCTCAATACTTCAATTCATCCATTGAAGTACATCATTTATAAAATTTGTCTTAATACTTATTTACAAACCATGATGGGTTCTTGCCTTCTAAGAAAATATCTGTCTTATATATGTTTTTTGCATTTACTGCTGCTGATCATACTCTCTTGGAATAGAACGGTGCTTATGTGTATGCATTAAATGTTCAACAACAGGCTTTGACGGTATTAGAATACTTGGTGGCTAATGGGTCAGAGCGTGTCATAGAGAAAATTAGAGACCACGCCCACCAAATATCGGTAATTCCCATTTTGTTGATTGTAAACATTTATAAACTGTTGAGTATTTATCATGCTAGTTCCTTATATTATTGAAATTATCTAAAAATTAAGAATGCAACTTGATAATATTGTCAATGTCACATCAACATTGTCCAATTTTCAATATATTGATTCCAGTGGAAGAGACCAGGGAAACAATGTCAGGAGGAAATCACAGAGTCTCGTTCTCCTTGTGAATGATAAAGAAAGAATCACGGAGGTTAGACAGGAGGCTTCTGCTAACAGAGACAAGTAATTATCCTCTCATTATATTTATATATATATATATATATATATATATATATATATATATGTATGTATGTATATGTATGTATAAACTTTGTTATTTTCCAATTGCTACAAAAACTTATACCTTATTGAGGAAGAACAACATGTTGTTTAAGCAGATATTTTGTTTTACTTTATTCCCTGAATTTTGTAATATCCATCATTTGTGTATTTGAATTTGTTTTGGATTTCTAGATCACAAATGTAAAACCACTGGGTATAATATGACATGTAAGTATGTGGATTTTTCAATCTGGAGGAGATATGTAATTGCCCCGCATGATTCACCAGGTTTCGCAGCAATTCAACTGGTGGAATGTATAGGCCTGGTTCATTTTCAAGCAGTGGATCTTATGGTGATAGATATGAAGATGATCTTTATGGAAGCAGGGAGGAAGATAGAAGTGGTTATGGCTATGGCAGAGAAAAAGAATGGGGCTATAGAGACGATGATCAGTATAGTCGCGACGCAGATCGTTATGGCAGAGATGATGGGGAACGCTATAGCAGAGATGGTTACAACGATGATGAGTACCGTAGAAGAAGTGTAGATGATGACCAATATTGCTCAAGAAGCAGGAAATCTGATAGAGATCATGATCATAATTTTGATGATGATGGTCAGCATTCATCTCGGTATGTGCCTATATCTGAATGAGATAATGCCTTTAATAAATTATTCTTTTATCTAAAAAATCTGAAATAGATAATATTTTAATTGTTAATAATTATAGTTCTTGGGTTCATTTGGTTTTGGATCATAGCTCTCTTGTTAGTTATCATCTGTATATACTTTATTGCATTAATTAAGTTGATGGATTTTTTGGGCTTTTCATCAATTGGCTTTGGGTAGCTTTGATATTTGGGTGGATGAGAAGAAAAATGAGTATATCTTTAAGCTTTTCAGTTTAAAATTTATCATGGAGAACCAAGGTATTCAACATTGGAATTTTACACCTTAGATCGGAATGGGGGTAAAAATCTAAATCGAATCCAAAGATATAAAAAATTCATATACATGTGCTCATGTGCATATATAGGCATAAACCATATTCATAATATCATGCATCATATTCATAAGTCTTAACGCATAAACTAGTATAGTAGAAAACTTAACAGTTCCAAAACAGAAGTACTCAACACATCAAGTTTTGACAAGTTACAACTTACAAGGCATAAAACTTAACCACCAGAAGAACATAATAGAGAACAGAGAAAAAATGGTGGCCGGCACAGAGAATAGAACTTCAAATGCTTGGTGGTTGCTGTCTCAGACAGTAGAAGAAGAACAGTGGTTAGGGATAGGGGTCAGGTTTCAATAACACAGATGCTTCATGAAGAAGCAGCAGCTTAGGGTTCACAGTCGCCCAAGATGAAGAAGCTTCGAACTGTGTTGATTCTGTGGAATCAAATTGGGTGAAACTAGGTCAAAAAAGTTTCAAATGGGTCAGTTTTGTGAAATTGGAAAATTGCACGATTTTTTGCAATGTTACAACTTGATCCCTTATATCAGACGCCATATTGCACATCCGACAAATTGAGTTTGAGCCGGGTAAACCACTTTGGGCAACAAAGTTTTTCCTATTGAGTTTTAAATCAATTGCATTCCTAGGAACTCTAACTTGAGATTACTGATTAAGCTAGAATAGTTATACACCAGGGGATCTACATGCTAAGTAGTGCAAGAATTGGTGTTTGATTATATTTAAAATTTTAGTTGATGGTTAATTAGTAAATAACAAATTTAATGCTGTTGTTTATTTCTAGTGGTTTTGTGATTATGATTTTTGGGGATAATAACCATAAAGAAGATAAGTTACAAGTTAAATAGTATAGAGGATGTACAGTTTAACCGACTTTGCATTGTGGGGGTAAAATTATATTGTGATGGAAAGCTATGACAGCATAATACAAGGAAGCGATCTTGTGTTCGAGATTTTATTGAATTATTATACAATTGATCTTTTAGAATGATATATTGGCAGTTATGGTGTCACTGACCATGCAATTGTTGCAACAGAAATGTGGCTTTGGTCACATGATTGTTCTACCCAAAGCTAAAAAAAGGACAAATAGTGCTGTAATTTGGCCTTTATATGCGTCTTCGATGCAAATGACAAGCATTCTGGTGTGTCTTTTTAAGCAGTAATAATTAATAATTTTCACTTGACGATGTAGATCCTTTTCTTTTTCTAAATTTATAATTTTCCTTTTCATATATCATGAAAACACGGGGATTAATGTGATGTTGTTGGCTTGTTGCTGTGTGACGCTCCTCTTTCATTCTAATTCAGTCCTTTATACAATGTTCTCTCAGAGGTAGCAGTGCTAAAGCTGAAGACCATTCAATGGAAGGAAGGTAAATCATCCATAAAGATTCTCTCTCTCTCACACACACACACGTCCATGCATAATGCCACTTGGCATTATTTTTTATTGACCATATCATATAATGGGCAGGTTAGAGCGGAAACTTTCTGAGCAAAATGTGAGTGCTCCTCCCAGTTACGCAGAATCTGTTTCTCAAAGCCCTTTACACTATGAAAGGTATCAAGTTTACAATACGGAGATTACTTATTCCCAATGAAATCTGTAACTATATTACTATTTTAATTGCAGGGATGCGGGAATTTCAGCTGCTTCTGCCCCAAAAGGCTCTTCTCCTGTAAGTGATAACCCACGCCAAACCTCTGCTCCTGCAGGATCTTCTCTTATAAGCGATAATCCAATGGAAGCAACTGCTGCTGCCAGTACTGCTACATCCGGAAACCGTGAAGTTAAGGCTTTTGATGAATTTGATCCTCGTGGTCGTCCTGTATCAGGTGTGAGAAATTCTTTGTTTTGAAAAATGTGTACACATATTTGAGTTTATTTGCTTTTTTTAAAATTCACGTCAGGTTCATCACTCACATGCTTTTGTTGCTGTGTTATGTATTAAATTCTTCTTCATTATATTGTGTCTGCCAGAGAGGTGTGGGTGGGGCGGGGGACAGGGGGTTTGCACTCCATTTATTGGATTGGAAGTTTCCAGTAGGCTGTATTTGTAATTTATTTGCATGCCTTTCATTACAAATGTTTTTTTTTTTCATTTGGCAACCTGTTCAGTGTTCCTGAGCATGTACCTCTTGTGATTTGCTCGTAAGTCCAGTGATTTTCTTGTAGTAAATACCATGGAGGTTTGTAAGAGAACTTTGAAATTTGTTGACAGTATGATACATTTTACATCATGCCTCATCTGTTCACATGATCAGGTAGCAACGATAGTGAGATGGGTGCTTGGCATCCTTTTATTGATGAGTCTCTGTGGTTGTTGATTTATGTAGTCACTAGTAAGACTGATTGATGTGTAGACTATAGAGTATATATTTGCTCAGTTGTATAAAATTTTCAATTTTCAATACATTTGAAACTGAAATTCAAGATCCAGTATAAGGGTGAATGCCTGTTTTGAGAAAATAGCAGGGCATTTCACTAGTGAAGCTCATAATTGCACTTTTCACTTATATGCTTGAGTACCGAGAAATATAATATGTGGACCAGTCGGAACTTGAAAGTATGGAAGTGCTTTTTAAGTTTTAAGGATTGTTCAACTATGTTGTGTGGCTAGATGTAACACATAATATATCCATCACCTGGGTCCCACATTTGAATCATCAATGGCATGATCCTAATTGAGATTGGATGAAATTATTATCATCGCCATTTGGGGTTTAGTTAAATATTGATGGTTTTCAAGTTCTTGTAATGATGCTTTAATTATGCTTTCTTTGCAAGAAACATTTGTTATGCCTTTATATTCAATATTCATGATATGTTTTTCGTTTCTTATTAGCTGCCCCAGCTCCTGCTAATAATGTTGAAATGGACTTGTTTGGCTCCCTATCAGAGTCATTCTCTTCAAATGCATTGGCTCTTGTGCCTTCTGCATCAGAAATCACAACCTCTCAAGGAAATGCAAACCTTGATTCAACAGCGTCATTTGCACCGCCACCATCTGCATCCAGTAATTTCAACCTGGTATGAATTTGTGTTTGTTTATACTGTCAGTATAAGAAAATATTTGAATCTTGTTTTTTCTACTCTGTATTATTAAGAATGAATTTATGTATGACTTGGAATGCTTTTCACTTTGTTTTGTTGTCTCTGTCCTTTCTGATTTTGCATGCTTGATTGTTTACAATTAGGTGGGTTCTTGTTAAGAAATGTAGCATAAGAATTACTATAACTTCGACCATGATGAATGGAGGGGAACCTCAGAACTTGGAAGTGTTGTCTTTCTGAGGGGCAAATTACTGTGATCATGCATGCTTCGAATATTATTTGTTTTTGTGTTAGTGTGTGTAAAACAGCTCCTCTCATATCCTTTTACAAGATTCATCTCTTTGTTAATCCTGGTATTTTGTTGGTTTAACTTTTGGCAGGTGTTTGAAGACCCATTTGGTGATTCATCATTTAAGGCCAGTCCTTCCACTGAAACTGCTCCATCTCATCCGCAGACTCGTCAGGGTCTTGCACCATCCCAGTCAAGTGGTCCTAATACAGAATTGGTCTCCAACTTTGGTTTTGGAGTCTCACTTTCTGCTCCTGGTGCCAGTGACACTCGGCATTTGTCTTTGAACTCTCAGTTTTTGTCTATGCCACCGCCATCACAGGAAACTGATATTCTTGCAGACATTCTTCCCCCTGCACCATTACCTGGGACAACCTCAGAGCAGAACTTTCCAGCTCCTCCTGATGCTCAATCCTCATCCTCCTTTTCAGCTTCGTCAGGGCCAATGACACCACAGTCTTTTTTTGCAGTCTGGCCAACACATGCAGCAAGATTTCTCAGACACAACCAGTCAACCTGCAGCACAAGCCTTTTCAGCTACTGGTGTCCAACCGCTACAACCCCCATCATCAGCTGTTTGAAACTGCTGTGCTTACGGGATGGTAGAGCATGGTTTCATTGCACCCCATTTCTGCAAGCTCCATCAACCACACTCTACATCCTGTACCCACAGCAGTGCACCTCCACCTTCATGAGCTTCTCAAAGGATCGCTCAAATCTGTGAAATTTTGTGGAAACCCGAACTAACCCACCTGCACTCATCCGAATACGGTTCATCCCAAACCCGATCTAATCCGAAGACCAAACGGACAGTGACGGGCCTTGTTGCGCACTCGGCAAGTATACCGGTCGTACAAGTAATAAAGAGTTAAGTGAGATATTGTTCCCACGAGGATTAGTGTACCGATTTGATTATAACTTAAATCTAAAAGTTGGAATAACAAATATTGATGAAAGTAATGGTTGTTTGTTTGAATGATTGAAATAAGACAAGTGTTGAAAACATAAACTAAGTTATGAACAAGGATTAAGTTGTCACAGAATAATAAACGAAGCGTAGCCAGGGCACCCATACTCAATGCAACCTCCCAAGTGATTCGTATTGCATACTTATATTCAACTAGTTAAGCCATTAGCAAATATGTGCATCTAAGTTCAGTTGCTTACCGATTCCTCAGTTGCACAACCCTTTAACCCACTTGAAAGTCCTAATCCCTTAGTCACCTTCCTAGGGTTAAGCATTAAGCCACATAATGATTAAGCTACCCATCTACATTCCCATTCCTAGGTAATGTAAAGCAAGCTACCACATCTAGTTCCAAGACTAAAGCCCCAATATTCCTATTGTGAACCCTAGCTCTAAATCCTTTAATAGATTGATCAAGTCTAAGAAAGAGATATAAACATTCAAGCAAGATGCAGTAAAATAGCTTTAGATAAATGAATAAAAGCATTCAATACAACTCAAATGGGATTTACATCAAGTGCTTGGCCCTAGC
>PYAF01000353.1:1069808-1112607 GCA_007407185.1 Glycine tomentella
AAGCTACCACATCTAGTTCCAAGACTAAAGCCCCAATATTCCTATTGTGAACCCTAGCTCTAAATCCTTTAATAGATTGATCAAGTCTAAGAAAGAGATATAAACATTCAAGCAAGATGCAGTAAAATAGCTTTAGATAAATGAATAAAAGCATTCAATACAACTCAAATGGGATTTACATCAAGTGCTTGGCCCTAGCAACAAAATGAAACTAGCCAAACCTAGTCATGGCTGGCCTTGGTACAGCAAAAAGAAGCAAGCCCAGCTGATACACAAGAAAGGGGAAGAGAAGAAGAAGGGATGAACCCCACTCTCTCTCACAATCCCCAAACCCTAGCTAAGCTTCCAAGCTCTCTTTCTTTCTCTTCTATGGTGAAATTTTCGTGCAAAAAGTCCTCAGAACTGAAGTGGGTTGTTGCATTTATACTTGGGTAAGTGAAATCCCAAGTTTGGCCCTTGACAGCAACTGAATTCTGCAACATTTAAGTGTGGCGCGGATCGCGTGGCAACCGGCGCGGACAGCGCTGGACCGTGGCGCGGCTGGCGTGACTCTGGCGCTGGCAGCGCTGGCTGCAGCTGGACTTCCCATTTTGAAGGTGGCGCGGATGGCGCCATACTCCACGCGGTTAGCGCCAGATTCCAGAGGAACTTCACTTTCCAGGGGGGTTCTGGCGCGGATGGCGTGGGTAGTGGCGCGGATCGCGCCACTTCTTTTAACAATGGCGCCGATGGCGCGGTAACTGGCGCGGGTCGCGCCAAGTTCCAGGGAGTTTCTCTTTTCCAGAGCAGTACCCGCGCGGACCGCGTGGGTCTTCACGCTGATGGCGCAAGCTGGAGATCTTGGCGCTGGTCGCGTGGTACACGGCGCGGATCGCGCCATAATTTCTGTTGATCTTTTCTGCATCTCATTTTGCTCATTTTTCCTGCTAAACACTTCATTCTTAACCAAAATATATCATTGAAGCATATGCGTTATATTCACACCAAATGGAAGCTATTATCATATAAAATGATGCATTTAATGGCTTAATTGAGCTTGGAAACATCATGTGCTAGGCACATATCAGGCCTCCTTTTGCAAGCATCAGTTTTCAACGGATTCAACATTCTTGGCCCGAACCCTCCCGATGCTCACCCTTAGTGTTAACATTGTCAGCTCACAGTTGTCCAATTTATATACTTTCTTCTCTGATAAATATTTTCTTGCTTGTGAGAAATTGGACAACTTAGGACCAAATAGGATTAACAACTACTCCCAATCCCAATCATGGAGATAAATTCAAAACTGTAAAGGTTAGCACCAAAGGCCACATAGCACATCCAATCAACCTGTAAAGCAAAATTCACACTAGAAATGTTAGCACACTCTACATGCCACTTGCATCTGAGTGGAAACCTTCTCATGGTAAGCAAAAATGCGAATTAAGATGGCCCACTACGTCAGAGGTCAATAAAGACAGATTTCACATAGTGGAACCATTCATCTGTGACAAAACAACAGAGAATATTTTAAAATGCTAGTTCTCCTTTTGGTAAAGCTAAATCTAAAATTGTATGATGGTTTAACACCATCTGACACTTCAACACTGTAAGTGATGCACAAGAGATGCTATCATCAGTCAAGAGAGAATGGACCAAATCCTAAGCAAGAATGGTTTACTTTATCTCATGCCATTGTTATTAATTTAAAACTACTTGATCTATTTTAACATTTCATTGTTAACTCTAAAATTGTAACATAGTTTATGTTGAGACTAATTTATTGTGATAAACTAATAGTTTTTATAAGATATATACACAAACGTTTGGATTAGTGTGGTTAGAGGAACTGTCCATAAAGGTACTATTGGTGGAGGAGTTGCATGAGGAGAAGTTGTAGGTGTTGGCAAAAATGGAGGAGGAAAAGCATGTGGAGTTTGTCGAAGGAGAAGATGTAGATGTTGGGGGGAGAGGAGGGGAGCTCACTGGCGGGGGTGTGACAACTAGTGATGATGGTTGAGCTATGGGAGACCAGGCGAACACTAAATCAGTTTCCTGAAGATTGAATAGCATGAAGGATTGAGTAGGAAGTGAAAAAGGATAGAAGTGTCAAAATAGGTTAAGTTGACCCACTCCATGTTTCTTGTTGAAATGTAAGATTTGAACTATAAAATTTGTGTCTAATTTAAATGTGGATCTTTTTAGCCATATTAGATCATGGTCTTATTTGGGCTTTGCCCATAAAACCTACAAAGTCCAAAAAATGGGCATGACTTTATTTTAAATGCCTAAATTGAATGAGTTTTTTCTCATCTCATTATAGTTTGTGACCCATGTCAAACAAGTAACCCATTTTTTCACTTGTAGAGAAGGACAAAGAATGCTAAAGAAAAGTATTGAATGGAATGAGACAAACTTCTAAAAATTTAAATTTCAAGTATGGATTAAATGGGGTCTTTTAAACCCAAATGAATCGTAGTCTATTTCAGGTTTAGCCCACAAAATCTATAAAAGTCCAAAAAATTAGGCATGAGTTCATTTCAAAATCCCAAGTTAAATATAAATTTTCTCTTAATTCATTATAGCTCGTGACTCTCATCTTTTATTTTGCCACTTGTATAGAAGATACAAGAAATACAAAGAAAAGTATTATCTTAAACTACAAATAAAATGAGAGGAGAGAGTAATTAAAAATTGTTTAGTTCAATAGTAAACATTTTAAAATAATATTTGTATCGTGCATGCCATATGCTCAAGGTATACTTGGGCATACTTCTAATGCATGTTAAGTCCGCACAATGACAAATGTACCTTACGCAATAGCAACAATGAACTCAAAAATCCAGATATCGAACCCAAAGGTCCAATTCCCGGTTAGTTAAGTTTATTATACTAAAAGTAGAGATGATTAAAAATAGGATTTAATTTTTTGTGATTTTGGTTTTTATAAGCAACTAAATGAATATAACGAAAAGTTGAGTTATGATAAGACTGACCAAGGGTTATGACTCACTAGTACTAAATTTTCCTCAATCTCAGTTCTAATGAAATTTATTTTCCAATTAATTACCAATTCCAAAATTAACTAAAGCCTATGACTAAGGTCAAAAGATATTTTTTGCCTTAAATTAATACCCCGATGATCATGAATCTATCAATTTAAGTCAAAGAATAAAATTAATTATATTGATGATTAATTACTGGTTAAGTAATCTATCAGAGATTATCAAAACTGTTTGATCAGTCAATTTGGTATAAAACATTTTATACCTAGATCTACCAATTACATGCAGATAATCACCACCATGCAATTGATTGAGTATTAGAATAATCGATTCCAAATAAATATTAAAATAAGAAAGATAATTAATTAACATAAAACAATGGGGAATTCCATTAGGAATAAGGAGAAAAGTACAAATGGATTGTTACATCGTAACCTTTCAGGGGGAGTAGTTACTCATGATTAGAGCAAAACTAGCAATCCTATAAAGAGTAAACATAAACATACAAATAGACATAAACGATGATCACGATCTATTTTAGCAGTGTTCTCCACGCTCTTTAACTCTCAAAAGCCCTAAAGTTTATCTCAAATTCGTAAAAAGATAAGACTAAAATTGAATAACTTTTTACAAGACAGAGACCTCTATATATAGCTTCCTAAAGACAATTACACAAAATGTGCACTACAATCATGGTGAATCCACCACGGTCATTGTCGAAAGTGACGTCGAAGCCTTGGCCCATTATAGACTGACTACGATCATTTCAGTTGATCGTGACCCTCATAAATTGAACACGGTCGTGGTGAGTTGACCACGACTATTATCTGATCCTTGATGTTGTTTAGGATGAGTTACCGTTTGTCTATGGTTGTGCTAATTACCACGACTGTGGAGAATGGATTGTGACCGTTATTAAGTGCAGAGTCTTCAAATCTTTATAAATCAGTGCAATTTTTAACTCTTTCCCTTAATTGAACGATTGTACTTTTATAATACAAAGCTAGTGCTCAAACATGAGTTATATCAAGAAAATACATGCAAAATGACACAAAAATACTACATAGAAAGTGGTTTATCAACATCCTATACCCTAAGACCATGTGACACGATCTCCACCAAGAGATACTCAAAGAAACGGTTACCGAGTTGTAACCCCCTCTCATAACTCATTTATACTCCACAAGACATAACAAAAATATACGTTTTACTCATTCTTATACAGATAAACGTCTTGAACTTAATTAACTTGATTGTCGGAATTCCTTTTACATGTACTCTCACCGCACATTGAGAAGAAAGATATCAAAGATCATATCCACACTAGGCGAAGGAGAAGATCAGACTACTCAACTAGTGAGCTTGTTAAGAACAATATCTAATTTGAATTTTAATGAGTTGATAGGATATTTTTCCATACAAATAAAATAAAAAAATAAGACAAATCCTCTAACAAAAATTAGTCCTAAAGCTAGTAAATACTTAGTACCAATGTTATAAGAACAAAATTATTGTTCAAGACCCATTACAAATTGGTATAAAATGGAGAGTAGAGGATGATGATTTTTCTTTTAGTTTATTAAAAATATTATTTTTTATAATTTTTAAAAAAATATCAAATAATTTAATGTTAAGAAAAATAATGAACCTTTTTTATTTATTATAAAAATATTTAAATTTTTCCACTTTCTTACTCGTTCAAATAAATAAAGAGATTTTTTTCTTTCTAATTTATATCCATCCAAATAATATATTTTTATTTTTTATTTCTTTCGTTTTTGATTTCACTAAAAAATTTCCGTAAACGGAGAAGAATAAAAAGAAAGAGAAAATTGGTGAGATAAGAATGAGATAGATAGAGAGATAGAGACAGATAGGGTATGATGTCCATAGATCTAACCTTGCGAAGGTCGGTCCCTTCCCACACATATATAATATACTACTGACTGACTGACTGGATGAGCTAAGACAAGAGAAGTTCCGTTCCGATACGTTACGTTCATTCTGTCTGTTGTAACGGTTGGGCTTTTAGGGTTAGGGTTTCGGTTTGTGGATCTATTGTTGGCGCTGCGATGGATCGCAAGAGAGGAAGGCTTGACGCTGCCTTCAATTTCAATGGCGGTGCCAAAAAATCTAGGCCTGGTTTGTCTTTACTCTTCACTCCTTTTCTTTCTACTTACTAGCTAGTTTGTTACGTGCTATCAGCTATTACTATTACTTTCTTTACATGTTCCAATCTGCTTTTACTTTTCTATGTTACTTTCCACCCGTCAACTGTTACTGTTACTTCTAAGCTCCTAATTAATGGACCAAGAAAAACGCCAGGCCAATTTCATTCCAATCGCCATAGTGCTCAATCTTTTCAAAATTAGACACACTGTTTCAATATTTCACTTTTAGATAATAGTAATGTCTTAATATTTACGTTCTGTCATTATTTTTTTTTAGATGTTGATTTTTTTTTTTTATCTCGAACAACTTACTCTGAAAATACTCACTACTCACAAGTTTAAATGTTGGTCAAATAATAACAAGAAATGGTTGTTGGATCTTATCCAAGTTGAATCATAAAAAAACAATGAAATTTTAACTGAGAGGACTTAATTAATGTTCTGTAACAGAAACGGACTCCTTTCCAACTGGTTTAGGAAGCAAATCGAAGCCATGCACAAAGTTTTTCAGGTTCAAATCTTTAACTTATCTAAAATAAAATCTAATGCACTTTGATGATGATATATGTATAAGTTTTCTAATGTTTTACCAAAATTTCAATACACAATCTCTGCAAGCTTAATCCATATGATTTGACTAATGAATTGGGTAGTTAAAGCTGTGATACAGGTCCTACTTCTAATTACCATAACAAGACTATGAACAGAAAATTGTTGATTCTCAAGAATGATCACTTCTATTAACTGCTTCCTGGGCTATATATAAATGAAAGCAGTTCTATGGGATGCATAGCTTGATCTACATACTTGGTTGTATACAATTTTCTACAATCTTTGCAAGTAAAGAGGTCTGATGCAGATCTCTGAAATGACTAGAGCAGTACATGGCTTAAGACATGTTCTATTTCTATCAATAGGGACCAAAACATAAGTCGAATGATGCTTGAAAGCATTCACAACATACTACATTCTGATTTGTGTGTTCAAATTATCTCTATTATATAACGATAATAATGTTGTTGCTTATGTTGACTATGATGATTCTCTCTCTATATATACATATATATATATATATATATATATATATCTATTTATCTATCTATCTATATATATCTAGATAGATATATAGATAGATAGATAGATAGATATGTGGGAGGGGATCCACTTATTCCAAGAGTAAATTTAAAAAGTTACTAGGAAGAGAAATTTGATTGCTTGATGACACCTGTAAATTAGCATATGGGCACAAAACTACAAGTTATGGTTTGAATTGAAAAGAAAATAGGCTGGATCGGAGATGAATATGATAACAATAGTCAAACATGATGGTCGCTATGAATCGACATTTGGGGTTTTCTAACAAGGAACTTAGGTGCACTTGAATGAAGTATATTATTCATTGAAAATTTGGGATTCTTAATACACAAAAATGAATCAACAAGAGAGGATCAGTTGGAACATGAGTGGTGGCGTCTTGGACTGGGCGGAGGTGTCTCGGACTAAGAACAGAGAAACACCGGGTAGGGTTGAGAAGAAGAGGTCCTGTGTGGATTTTTAATGGTTTAATCTGAGCCATTCGTTTAAAATAAAATAAAGGATTCAGATTAGGAGTAACTTTTTAAACTTACTCTTGGAGTAAGTGGATTCTCTCCCTATATATATATATATATATATATATATAATGTACAATTGGCGATGCTGTCGATATGCCTGTTATTTGTTTTGTATTTTTGTCATCCTGATTCTACTAAGTTACTACTTTAGAAGTTTTGACATCCTTCTCCTGCTTGACGGTGGGCAAGGCCATGCTATGCTGATGCTGAATTTTATGTTGATAATTTTGCAATATCTTCCACCCTTCTGTGCTAGGAAGTGGCCTTTGCCGATTGGAGCTTAATATATGTTTTCAGTTCCTTTTACGATACATATTCTGTTTCTGCTTTTCTTTATTAAAATAGACCTCTTACGAACACTTGTAAAATATTAGGATAAAACCTGTGATTTCTGGCACAAGGTTTGACTCGACTTTGCTGTCTTCCCTTGCTTTGGTTATCTACCTGACTTGAAACATTGAGCGGTTATGAGTTTGCTCCTGATTTTTTTTCCATTAATGTTTTCTGTTGTACGAGTCTGAATTAATAAAATTGATAAAAGCCTTTTTTGATAATAAAGTGGGTCATCCTTGAACATTTAGTAATTGATCATCCTTTTTTATCACTAATGTTTTGCACGTTATACTGACAATTACTATACACTGAAGGAGCTGCTGATTTGTAATGATTCACGCGTTTGGATTTCTGTTCAAATTTATTGTCTTTCCTGATTTATTCTGGTGATTATATCTATTTGAATTGCAGATGAAATTGTGCTGATATTACTCCCTATGGTCCTTATTATAAGGCATAGTTTAGAAGGAATTGGTAGTCTTTTGTATAAGGCATTTTAGAATTCCTATAAAGCATTGAATCTTTTTTCCATTAGTTGCCCTTATTAAATATTCTTAAGTATTTGTACTTTTTATTGATAGTGGTGCATAATACTCTTGGACTTTAATGTTTTCACATCAAACATAACAAGTTAATGATTATTAAAAAGGGCATAATTGGTACATCAGTAACATTTTTAATTTTTTTTTTTTTTTTGATAAAATCAACTGAATTAATTACTTTATTGGTCTGTGTAATTGATTTCCAAAGTGCCTTATAATAAGGACCAGAAGGAGTAGTTTTTATGGAAGAATTAGAAATTGTGCTGTTGGCCTGTCACCATCTTTTCTCATTTGCTTTCTGCTTTAGAAGGCTCAGATGTGTGCTATGAGTGTTTGATAACTGTGTCTTGCAAGTTACAGCCCTTGCATGCCTTGATAGTATACTATTGTATTTGATTGCTTGTAAATGTTATAACATTGGGAGTGTGATCTCTAACCCTCTATTTGTTTGGGTAGAAATGGAGTGGAAGGAAATAAGGAGGGAGATAGGATAGAATAGAAATATCAAATTTTCACCATTTGTTTGAGAGGAGAAATGGGAAGGAGGGAAATTATTTTTGTGGTGCTCTATCACCACTATGCTGATGGTGTCCAAAATCTTGTGAATACCCTCCAATATTAACATCAAGAGGGGTGTTTTATGGGAGTTAATTTTAGGATTTTGGGTAAAAAGGGTTTCAGCCTGTAGAAAACCCTGTCAAAGTTCATAACTCACTTCTCTCCTCTCCTACCTTGCAACTACTGCTTGACCCCTGTGCACCCTCGTGAGACCATTATGTGACCCTCTGGTCTCTCTCTGGCAACCCATTTAACGATTTTTTATTTTTATTTTTCTCTTCTTATTTTCAGTTTTTTTTTTTAATTCAGTTTTCTCTTGTAATTCTGTTTCATGGTTCTTGTATTCTCATTAATCTCTGTTTTCAGTGTTTTTTGTCTCTCTTTGTTCCATTAGTCTATATTCTCTGTTTATTGTCTCTCTAGTCCGAGTCTCTGGACCTGTTTGGATATAAGCCAGAAGTGCTTTTGAGAGCTTCTCTAATGGAAATATAGTGCTTTTTTCAGTAAAGAAGCTCTCAAAAACACTTCTAGCATTGTATCCAAACAGACTCTCTGAGGTCTGCTTTTTGGTCATCTACTCCCAAAGACCCAAACTTATTCACTCCTTTTTTCTCCATCTCTTTGGTTAGCCATGGCATCCTTTGTTACTATTTACTTAAAAGTTTCCTGAAGAGATACGACTTATAACTTTTTTTTGTTAATTATGAACATGTCAATATTTGAGTTATTTTAGCATTTATATGTATTTAGGACGAATTATATAGAATGTATAAAAAGAATCAAAAATAGCAGTCATCCGGCCATGTGCTATACTGCCATTGTATTTTTGGGGTCAGCCGTTATGTGCCACTATCTGGGGTTGATAACTGCTTCCTCACAGATCTGAACTGTTGCTCCCAAGGCAGACAGGCAGTCTGGAGTGAGCTGAATGAATTTATGTTGTTGAAGGAATATCAGATAGTATCATAGTCATATGCCTTTATTCCCAAGTCACATAGAAAAAGGAATGCAAGTGAAAATTACTTGTCAAGAAGGAAATGGAATGAATTAGGCTATGACTTGGGATTTTTTGATAAAATACATCTGACTGTGTCATATGGATATTGATTTTCCATTATCTTCTGTTAATGTGTATTTTTTTTTTAAAGAATTGTTAATGTGTATTCTGTATTCTTAATGTACTTGCATTTAGCAATTTGATGTTTGTAGCCTCTGTATTTGCTGCTTCTTTTCTGAGAAATCAGATTGAGTATTGCTGCTTTACTGCTGAATACTGAGCAGTATTATTTTAGGCTTGAAGATGATTTATGGTTCCTCTATTATTTTGAATTTTGTGAGTTAGACATACCATGCTGGAATCTGTTTCATATGTTTTCTGTTATAAGAGGTGCTCAAATTTCTCCATTTTAGTTATTTGTAATTAATTATCTATTTATCATGTAACCATGCACTATTCTCTTATTTCGTCATTAGAAAACTTGAACTTCCAAGCGTACCATCTTATTTGTGATATACTGTATACTATAGGTCTGGACCCTTTTTTATTTTCTGTCATTGGGTATTCTGTATTGTTTGTTACTTTGGTCATCAATCATTGTGATTTGATACGTTTTATGTGAATCCTATCTGTATAGTTTTTGGAATCTTATCAGTTAGTTATATGTTAGTCTTATGTCATCTGCTTTCATTTATTATGCAGCACCTCTGGCTGCCCATTTGGTGAAGGATGCCACTTCCTGCATTATGTTCCTGGTGGCTTCAAAGGTGTCTCTCAGCTGATCAATGTTGGTAGCAATCCTGTTATTCCTCAAGTTGGTAGAAATCCTGTTCCACCATCCTTCCCCGATGGATCTTCTCCGCCAGTTGTTAAAACCCGATTGTGCAACAAGTTTAATACAGCTGAAGGTTGCAAATTTGGTGACAAATGTCACTTTGCTCATGGTGAGTGGGAGCTTGGCAGGCCTACAGCCCCATCATATGAAGATCCCCGTGTTTTGGGACAAATGCCAAGCAGCAGGGTAGGTGAGCGAGTTGAGCCCCCACATCCATCTCATGGAGCTGCTGCCAGCTTTGGAGCCTCGGCTACTGCAAAAATCAGTATCAATGCTTCCTTAGCCGGAGCTGTCATTGGAAAAAATGGTGTCAACTCGAAGCAAATATGTCGTGTAACAGGAGCTAAACTTTCCATAAGGGATCATGACACGGATCCTAACCTTAGAAACATCGAGCTTGAAGGCAGTTTTGATCAGATCAAACAAGCCAGTGCCATGGTTCACGAAGTTATTCTAAATGTTAGTTCTGCCAAAGGGCCTCCAATGAAAAGCTTTACTTCGCAGACTTCTGCCCCTACGAGCAACTTCAAGACTAAGCTGTGTGAAAACTTTGCCAAAGGTTCCTGCACTTTTGGGGAAAGGTGTCACTTTGCACATGGAAATAATGAATTGCGCAAGTCTGGAATGTGAGTGTTATTATTTTGTTTTAGCGAGGTTTGAATTGTGCAGAATTTTCGAGTTTTTCAAATTTTTATCAAACAGCTTCTAATTTGCGACATGATAACTAATAATTAATGGCGAGTCTTGGCTCAGCTTCTAAAATTCGCATGCCTTCAGCTATCACCATATTTTTTGGAGATATTTTTTTACCGACACTAAACTAAATGTGATTTCGTGTTGGGAACATCCTATCATATTATAATTATGTTAGCACATTAAAATTTGAAATATTCCAATTGTTGCCTTTTCCCTCTCAGTCTTCCCCATCCTACATTTTTTTGGCGCTGCTAAACTCAACCCAACAGACTTTTTCTTTTTATAATTTTTCTATACCCCATTTAGTTTTTTTAGAAGAAAAAAATTGTTCTGTCCCTTTATGTACTCCTTTAAGCACTTCCTCAATTTCATCTTCTCATCTTCAAACACCTTCTTGGGAGATAGTGATGGTTGACAACAAGTGCGAAGGAACATGCAAGGTATGGTGTGTTTGAGTGTGGTTGACTTGGCAGCACAAATATGAATATTCCTTATTTAATGTGAAAAAAAATTGAGACATCACAAAATGAGGATGAATAAATTAAAAATATAATTTTTTATTATTCAATAAAGTATGAGAACCTATATAATAATATAATATGAAGAGAAAATAATATCTATTTTTTGTTTTTATTTTATAATTACATTTTTTTCTTTCTTGATTTTTTCCATCATCACTGTCTTTATTATTATTATTATTATTATTGTCATCACTATTATTATCACCATCATTATCATTACTATTATTATCATTATCACAATCACCACTATCTCACTACCACTATGACATTATCACCATTGTTATATCAAAATAATTAATATGAATTGTATTTAAATAATATTAAAAAAATACTACAATAAAATTTAAATTATTGATTTTGTGTTATCCATTGCTCATCAAATAATATACACGATAAGAAAAATTATTGACAAATATTCGAGAACTTGAACTCATGACTTCTTCTCCTCCCTTCTCTCTTGTTACTTAATCATTTGTATTGTTTTGTTGTCCTTATGTTGTAAATTTTATTTTGGTTAAGGATGTTGTAACTTAAGTTGTATCAAATACACCCCACGTTTGTTGAGGCTTGTAAAAAAATCAAAAGTGATCAACCAAATCATAATTGTATTTGTATAAAATCATTCATATTTTGTATATGAAGAAAATTGAATATTGATTCTTTTACTAAATAAATCATTTTCTCATATTGAATGCAACAAGACTTTATATCATTATATCAATTCTATAAGTTATATTTTTAATTTGAACCTTGAATAAGTCAATTTATTTAGAATGAGATTTCTTGAATCGAATTCCTAAAGAAATTTTATAAAATATATTTGGTTATTTTTATATTTCTTTAAAACAATATGTTTACAGCTAGTAATTATTTTAAAAACGTTCAATAATTTTACAATCAGTTATCAAGAGAAAGTTTTATGTCTACCCGTTATTTAATTTATTTCCACTTATTTACAAAATTAATAATTTATAAAAAAAATTATGTCCACGAAATATTTTTTATATTCCAAAACACAGGAAACTTTTATTCCCATGCCACTTTTTTTTAGAGATGTTAAAAGAGTTTAATACCTAAGTATTTTATATTGTATTCAATCATAAATTATCATTTAAATTAGTTATTATAAGATAATTATTTTAAAAGTAAACAAAATTTATTATAATAAGTTACAATTTGATGTTTGTGTATAACTTTTTACACTGTGAATATATATCCTTTTTCTCTCGTGTTAAAATGTTTTCTTGTATCAAAGATCGCCCAAGTGTTTTCTTGTATCCATGAACACATAATGGAAATATATATTTCTTTATAATATTTATCTTTTTATATTAAAAGTAAAAGTTGTTAAATACTAAATACTTAAAAAATGATTTTTTGAATAATTGCTAGCTGTAAACATATTAACCAAATATTTTTTTTAAATTCCTTTTTTCTAGATAATTTTGTTTTGAAAATTTATTAAGGGATCCGATTTTGAGAAATCTCATTCTCTAAAAATTGATTTATTTAAGAATATAAAATGATTATTTATTATATAAAAAAACTGGTTAAATGCTTTATATTTTTTATGAGTCATTAAATGCTTAATATCAAACATGATTTTTTAAAGTAATTTAAAATATAAAAATATAATTTTCTGATCAATTAAACAATTTCAAGTAACTTTTTTATTAAAATTATTATATTTAGGGTTACTTAATACTTAAAAAATTAAATATAATGATTATTTCTGTATTAAAAAATTGATTCTTTAATAATATATAATTTTTTTTATCAATTCATGTCCAACATTTTTGGCATAATAAAACATTATGTTTGTTCAAGTGAAGCTAGTTGAATTTTTTTAACTAACGACATCGGTTTTTTTCTTCATAATTCCTCAACCCATGTAAATATATAATCTTCGTTAATTTGCAATGTTGAATATGATGTGAGAACACGTAACCATGACAGCTTGCTGTGTCATCGGTGGAGGCAAACAATTCATGGGAATCTTCATGTTCTTGCACATGTATTTGGCTATTTAAGTGAATGATTAGCTTGCATGCCATGGAATTTGGCAGCAGCACAGCCAAGAGAAGATGATACATTCTTGCCTTATAATTGCATTGATGCTTCATATAATATGAAATCTGTCCTAGTATCTAAAAAACAAGAAAATTAAATCTGTCCCGTGTCTCCTTAGTTGGCTTTCAAATACGGTAAATGCTTATTTAATATACCTCATTTAAATCTTATTAAATTAAATTATACTTGTATAAATTCATCAAAAAAATGATGATACTTGTATAAACCTTAATTATCAAATAATACAAAGTATATTTTCAAAAATGTAATAATAATGTAAACAGTCATCGGATAATATTTGGTAAAAGGTAAAAACTGATTGGTGTTCTCGCTATATATGATGAATCCAACTTAGTGACTTTATATCCCAAAAGAATATTTCTATTTTGACTGATACAAAGAGAATATTTCTATTTCAATATTCTTGTGGCATGTGAGCTTCAAACAATTGTAACTTTTGAATTTACAAAAGTGGATTAATATTGTGATTCATTAGATAATACTGAAATTTACTAATATAATGATCATTTGATAATTTTGAATACCTAACACTAGTATTGATCGGTGTGAACAATGGTATAGCCGTGTAGGTCTTAACTTTTAGGTCTGTGATAATTACAGTTGTTTGTTTGTTCTATGACTTGCTGTGTTGAGAGCTTAGATTAAAAGTGTGATCAGGCAAGAGAAGAAGGATTTGGTCTTTTCATTTATTTTTTCAAGGAATTTGATGTGCATAGTATAGATGATCATGACTTCAACAACTAAGTAGAATTTTCATTGTATACTAATTCTATATAATATTATAATTGTTTCATGGTTGTTTTTCTTACACGCAAGGCTTACATCACATGAATTTACTAACATGTCTTTTTGGACAGAAAATATAAATACATACCCTTTCAACATAATTACGGACAGGAGACATCTGTATTTAATATCGTGGTTACATGTTAGAGTGTCTTTTCAATTTATGTTCAATTCTTTTGTGCTCTCGCGAAATAGCTTTTGAATAGAAGGTTGTGTGCACTTCACATGTTTGTTCTCTTGATAAACGAGATAAAGTAGATTAGGATTATGTTGAATGCATGGTTGATCATATAAATGTTGGGCAAACAAAATATGTGGATAGTTGGTGAATGGAGAGTTGACAAAATAGACTGATTTGATTTAATATATTTTTGAATTAGAATTATATGAAATCAATTTAGTTTATTGTGAGTTCCAGGTTTGATAGATGAGAAAAAAGGTTACGTGTGTCTTCAAACAAAAAAGGTTATGTATTGATGATTGAATAAAAATGTTTTGCATAATTCAATAACAAATTATATGTATGATAAGTTTTTTTATTTTTATAATAACTATTTTAAAATCATATTAATGGTGATTTGTAAATAATGCAAAATTATTTTATATTGGTTAATATGATTTTTATTAAATTCTTGATAGATTTGTCTATCGACGAACTTATTTTTTAAATAATAATTTTAATTTTTATAAATTCAAATCAATGAGATTAAAAGAATTTACAACCTGATTTTGAGCCAATGATAAATAAGTTAGATAGTTAGCTCATTTGTAGGTGAACTTCGTTTTTACAATTAAATAAATAATGTCATTATCCATAATAACATATTAGAATTAAGTCGAGTTAAATATATTATAAACTTTTAAATTTTATGAAACACTCACCTCTTTTATCAACTTGTTAGACCTATATATATGGGTTGGCCTGTCACAACACCCGTAAAAATTAGTTTATTTATACATACAATAAAAGTGATACTCATTTAATTTTTACTTTTTTAAGAACAATATACCTTTTAGGTATTAGAAATCATTCATTAATTTATTTTGATTTTATCCATGCTGGGGGCATGTTCACACGCGCTTGCTTCCGAGTCAAGTCAAGTAGGACGAATACCTGTTGGCCAATTCTCTTTTTTATTCAATTTCCTACATCCTTCTCACATCTCATCATATTTATCTATATTCTAAATTTGTAAATAATAAAAAAATTAATGTAGAATAAAAATATAAAAAATAAAAATGCATTGTCTTTCCACTATATTATTATTATTATAATAATAATAATAATAATAACAATAATAATAATAATAACAACAACATGAAATGAAAAAATAAATTCATCTCACTTTATTTCAATTGGCATATCAATGCATCTAAATAATAAAAAATACTTTTATTTTATCGAGAAAAAAAGTAAATGATATCAGAAGTAAAGATATAAGTGAGAGTGTAAATTATAAAAAGAACAATGAGTTTAAGAAAAACTCAACTAATTTTATCTTATGAAACTATTCCTAAAATATTTATCATTTCATTGAGATTTTGTTTTTAATGACTCTCTTTTATTATTCAATACCAAATTTCAAGAAATGATAGTTCAAGTAAAGTTTATATTTTAAATGAAATTAGTACAATTCAAAGATATTTCTAACCAACTTTTTTAATAAGCTTACCTAAACATTAATTTAAAATCTTTATTTTGGAGAGCTAGTCTTTCATTACCTCTTCTCATAATTAGAGATTAAGATTATCTACATTGTCTTTCTTCTTTACTTAAATTGTATTCATACACTATTATCTCCAAAATTAGTAAAACATGATCATTCTCAACAATCTTGAACTATTTATTTTCATTTGTATACTTTATTTTTTAACTATCTATTTATTTTAACTCTAAAATAATCTTATATCATAATTTAAGTTATTTATCATAATCATTCCAAAATATAACTTATATATTCTAAAAATTATTTATTAAAATTTTAATATTATATATATATTTAAAATATTTATTTATTACAAATTTTAATCATATATATAACTATTTATCGTGTTCAATATACAAACCAAAATACTAGTCTATTATTCATAACTTAAAAAGTGAAAAGTGTGGTTCTCACTCTCAATCATGAGTATTTGAACTAAACATTCTGAATATCATCTTTATTCTTTCCTCTAGATCAGTTGCATTTTACACACTATTCTCAAAATGTCTGAATAAAATCTCTCTCTCTCCCCCTCTTTTTTTTTTTTTTTTTGTTTGAAGAAAACAAAATCTGACTTAACCATTCTCAATCCATATTCTTTTATCTCCGATCCATTCCTAAATTAAAATTTAATATTTTTTTAAAAAAATTGTCAATGATTAAAAATAACTTTATATTATAATTCAAATTATTCACTATAAGTGTAAAATAGAATTTATATTAAAAATTATTTATTATAATTTTTAATCATTTAAAAATAAATACCTATCACATGCAATGCACAGAATACATTACCAGTTTTAATATAAAATAAAATTTTAAAATAATTAATATAACTAAATTAAAATGTACTGACAATGTAAATATTTTGTTTACAATGATAAATTTATTACCTTTTATAATAATTGTTTTAAATGTCAATCTAAGGATGTTTCTAATTTAAAATGTAAATAAAGATTTTTACCCTTCCAATACATAAAAATCAACCTCTAATTAATAGTTTTAAAAAAATTTTACAGAATAATTTAAAAGTTAAAAAACTAAGTGCTAAATAGTACTGATAAATAAGTTACATACCAAAAAGAAAATAAGACATGAAAAGAGCATACATCAATTAACAAATGCTATTCATAAATAATATATTTATTAATTGGAAATGTACACGATGAATTCTCAGGTAATGATTAAGCCAAGGTATAAGTGGATAATTTAAGCAGCAATTAACAAATCACTGGCTTGCACATCCAATTCTCTTTAACAAAAAATAATGACAAACAGAAGCCTAACACAGAAGTATATGGTGGCTAGAGAGAGAATGCAGTTCTTATTGACTGAATACATTAATATTAATGCTTGGGGGGAGAGAAAATAAATACTCAACACACTTGCATTGTACAAGTTGAAACTCTTAAAACCTTGCTATTTACATCCTCCTCCTCCTCTTGCCCTTGGTCTCCCATGTCACTGTCTTCAATATTGATGCTCTTGTACCACTTGGCACAGAACAAGTATAGCACGAAGTCAAAGGCAGCTAGCCCTGCAAGGAGAAAGAAAAACCTATCCATGTGCCCTGTGTTCAAGTTCTCTGGAATCCAACCTTTACTCTGGCCTCTTGCTGTGATTATCATAACCATGTTCACAAGCATGCTGCTTACATAGTTACCAAGTGAAATTGAAGCCATGCAAAGTGAGCTCCCAAAGCTTTTTATGCCATCTGGGGCTTGCCCATTAAAGAACTCCAATTGACCAACATACATAAAAACTTCTGAAGCACCAACCAAAACATACTGTGGGATTTGCCAAAATATGCTCAAGGAACTTGTCTTCTGGCCATGACTAATGCGTCTTAGCCTTCCAATCTCCGTGGCACCAGATGCAACCATTGCCAGCATACCAATGATTAGGCCAATTCCCATTCTTTGAAGCTCACTTAGTCCCTTTGGATTACCACTCAATCTTCCAGCTAGTGGAACGAGGATTTGGCGATAAATTCCAGTGCAGATAAGGACACTGCAGATGTCAAACGCAGACATGCTGGCTGCTGGTAAATGAAAACTTCCTATATAGGAGTTCATGACATCCCCTTGCTCAACAAAAAGAGAAGCCATTTGTGTAAACACAACTGAGTAAATAATTGTGCATAGCCAAACTGGTAACATTCTTAACACACATTTGGCTTCCTCCACTTGAGTCACAGTGCAGAGCCTCCATGGATTCTTTGGACTATGCTCCTCAGTCTCTTTAATTGTTGCTGCCTTGTCCATGAATCTGCCCAATATAATAAACAAATCACAGATATAAAGTTTCAAATTTTCAAATTTTCAATTCTCAACTAGGAGTAATAATTCAATGCAACCAATTATAAAAAGAAAATTAG
Organism: Glycine tomentella; assembly: GCA_007407185.1. Classification (NCBI taxonomy): domain Eukaryota; kingdom Viridiplantae; phylum Streptophyta; class Magnoliopsida; order Fabales; family Fabaceae; genus Glycine; species Glycine tomentella. The sequence goes on from PYAF01000353.1 coordinate 1,088,019, forward strand.
CAATCTCAATGCTTACTCAAAATCATCAGTGTGCCGAATCTTTCTACTGCCTTTTATAGCAGATTGTGGACCATCGACCTCATAAAGTTCTTCTGCCTTTGCTGGAGACACCTTCCATTTTCTGAAAACAGCAGTGAATACCTGTGCAACCCTCACCACTGGGTTTCCACATGGCTTGACATACCTATATCTTGGAGTTCCCAATAAGAAAGCCAAGAAGGCTATGACAGCAGAGACCAATGATACCAAGAAACCCATTGTCCACATCCCTGTATCCTCATAGTAGACTAGTACAGTGTTGGAGAACAAAGAACCAACATTGAGGGCAAAGTAAAAGTAACAGAAGAAAGCCACTTTTGAACTCTTCTCTTTTGGATTTTTCTCATCATATTGGTCCGCACCAAATGTTGCTAAGGTGGGTTGGTGCCCCCCATAACCAAAAGCCACTAGATATATGGACAAGTAGAATATCTCGTCTCCAATTGATGAGGGTTTACAAGGAGTATGGCCATCACCACAACCAACTGGGTTGATCAAGAAACGCCAAGATGACAATGAGGACAGTGCTAAGCCCTACTAATTAAACAATTCAACTTGTCAGAAAAGGCAGAAAAGTTGAACAATAAAAAGACTAATGGTAAAGTAAAGTATACCAGAACGAAAACAAGCTGAAAGACTGTGCAGGTTAAGTATCGACCCCAGTATGAATCACTCAGAAATGCTCCGAGCAATGAGAACATATAAACAGTTCCTATCCACTTGCTCACGTTATTAGCGGCATTCACATTGTCTTGACCAAGAACTCTGGTTAGGAACAGAACCAAGTTCACTCCAACTCCAAAGAAGGCTAGTGTAGCTAGTGCTTGATTCACTACATATATTGAGTCAAAACTTGATAAATTATGGGACCAGACAAACAAATGAAAGGAAAAAACACACACCAATAAATAGCTCAACACATTTGTATTTGAATACATTAACAGTGTCATCTAATCACAGATGATAACATATGATGACTTTTATAATAATTAATTTAAAATGATTTTTGGTTGATCAATAGTAACCATACATGAAAATTAAACTCTATTTATTTATTTTTTCTTGGAAATTGAAAAATGATCAATCGATCATTTGTTTAGTACCTAGCAAGAGGCTTGCAACTTTGGCTCCTCCTGTTTTGTTTTCACCCGCTCTGCTACTTCTCTCCATGAGTACTGATTCTTCTCTATTGCTGCTATCTCCTTCTATTAACTATTTATTTTCAAAGCAGATATCATATAAAAGTAAAAGACAATTAATTTTCTAAATTTTTTTTTCCATGAAATGAATCAGTCTACGATATTATAGTGGATATACTTAGCATCAATGCATCATATATATAAATATAATCAGTTATTTTTCACCTGCCTATTACAAATTTTGAAGGAAAAAAGATGGAGGATAAATATAGTAGTACTAGTGGATCTATGTGGACAGTGTAATTCTAAATATTTGATATGATATTTGACACATTAGACCCCTTGTAAATTTAGATGTGCTAAATATTAAAAGAGCGCTGTTCAATTTACCTTTCTAAAATGTTTTTGAAAGGTATATTACTCTTTCTAAGAGTAAGGCAGGTTACGTGCATGATGGTAGACATTTATTTATGAATATTATCACTTTTGATATAGTAGTACCTTGTTTGCTGCAATATTGGCGGACTTGGCAGAGAATGAAGTGGCCATTCTTGGTGGAATCTGCATCATGCAAAGCCACGTGAAATTAAACTACTAAGGTAGCCAAGAAGAGAATGAAGTGAATAGTTGGATGAGAAATGAAGGAAAACACTTAAAAAGCGATGGGAAGAAAATAAAATATTGTTGAATGGATGAAGAGGCCAGGGTTGATCGTATAGTTGGAGTATAGCATGCAATATATAGAGGGTGAGAGACGTGGGGAAGAAAGAAACATGACAAGGGGGGATATCAAAGTAAGCTTTATTATTGACGTAGCTTAGCCAAAAATACGGAGTGTGAGAGAGAAAGAAATCTGAAATGATTAGAGTTGAGAAAGTGACAATTTGGATGAGAATAGTGGTGAATACTGAAAAGGGAAGAAGAGGAGAAATCTTAAACTCTTTAATGGACGACTCTCTGCCACAAACTGGTCACTTCAGCCATAAAAAACTAACAGTGCATGTGGGGACTTGCCGCTTCTTTTTCCACCTATAACAATGAATCTGACGTAGTCTAGTCCTTTTCAAGTTTTTATTTGATAGCCTCACTTCCATTTCACTTTGAATTATTTATGTGTTTCCGAATTCCTCAATTATATACATTCCATTTTTCATTCATGCGTGCAACTCTGTAGTTTACTTGCATTTTTTTTATATATACTATTATGACATTGAGCCTAATGGGTTTGTTGTTTACTTTCATAGCATATGGAGCTTCTGTTACACGTTGTTGACAGTTGATGAAAAGCTTTTTCTATCTATCCACAAGCTGAGTAATTGCTTGAATCATGCAATTAATACTGAATTGGACCTACCTAGAAATAGAATATACACAGTTCTGAATCGTGTTAGAAACGAAATCTCGTATTATCTTTGTTAACCTGTTTAGTCATGTAAGTAACAGTTTTGTGGACTCATCACCTTCACCTACAATGCAAAATGTAAAGTTGAAGTCACTTTGCTTGGTTTGAACACAGAAAATTGTGCAGAAAAATACAAGGAAACGAGTAAGACAAATCAATAAAATCTGACGTAATTGGTATATAATTTAGTTTTTTTAAATATACTGTTTTAGATCTAAAGTTATGAACAGAGAAATATCAGTACTGCACACACTAAAGTTATTAACAGGCATTCATATTCATATCGCTAAATACAACTAAATTTACACCGCCAAACAGACAAGCGGAAATCTATAGAGAAATTCTAGCTACTAACCAGGTTGACTAGAAATTCCTCTGGTTATGAAAAATAAATTAATTTAATATATATGAGATTAAGGTTGTCAAATTGAAAATTACAATTAAGTAGTAGATATGCAAGGAATTTATGCTTAAACACAAGGTTAATCATCATTCATCTCTCGATTCGGTCCCAAAACTAAGATTCGTTAATAATGTTGTTAAAATGTCCGAAGTATAGTGTTTGTCTAAAAATTATTCCATATCAGATCACAATAACTTGACCATATTGTTTGTGCTTTGTAGTACAAAGCTCTCTGTTTTTATACTGCTCCTTCATAATGGGTTGACAACATTAAGTTCTTTTGATGTTGGGCTCATTTGTATTGCTGACATAGATTATAGATAGAAGTAGGCCCATGATTTTCACAAACTCTCTTTTAATCTTCTATACCCTCACTTTTGTTTTTGAAATTTCTATTTTATCCCTCTCTTTAAAACTCCCTCCCTGGGAATGGATCCTTCCCATTTCTTTATTTTTCTTTGTTTCATAAGTTTTTGACAAAATAAATGAAATGAAGATGATACACATTTAATAAAGAGTAATATTTATTTTCTCAAAAGCTTAATAATAAAAAAAAAATGAAAAAAATGGAGAGGATCTTTACTCTCCTTTCCCCACTCTTTAGGAATCCCTTCACGCCTCACTCTCACTCCCTTGACTACCTCCTCACCTACTTCAAACAGTTTCTCATTTTTTCTTCTACAAGTATTGTTCTTCTTTGTTTTCCATTGTCTTCTTTATCTGATTTTTTTCATCCTCATTGCTTCTTATCCAGCAATGTTTTTTTTTTTCGTTGCTTATACTATGAAACTAGCTTCCGTTGTGTCAAAATACACAACAAAAATCAATTTTCAAACTTCTTCCTTATACGAGTTAAACTATTCACAGGACATTTTTTAATAACACTAGTATTATTATTATTATTTTATATTTACCAATCACTTAAATAATTTTATCTTACATTTTTTTCAAGCTATACACGTTTGTTGTGAAAATAGTCTCTTTCTTACACATACACCCATGCGTAAGTGTTTCCTTAGAAATAAAATTTGCTAATACATAGCTTACTATTTAAAAAAAAAAATGAAAGAATATCTTAACAAATTGTAACTAATTAACCAACTCACACACGGTTTGAACCAAAGACGTGTAGTCCGGTATAAAAAACAATATAATTACATGCATTACAGTTTGGGACTTTGGTTTAATTAGTTGGCAAATATCAGGAGTTCATGCTGAGGTAAGGGGATAGCTTTACATTTGTCATTCAGGTGGTCTTTTGGATCTGTTAAGGATTAATTGATCGAAGAAAATCTTAGAGGAAAAATAAGATGTTGAGCTAAATAAATAATTAGTTTTCCTAAATTAAGCCAAGGCCACTTACTTCAGATTTGCTCCACCGTACGTACGTAACTTGATTAATTTTTGTTTCAACTAGTTCCGTTTCCTAACTGCGTTGTTTGTTGTTACTACTACCAAATTTAGTTAATACGATGGTTACCATTTTCGTACAACACAATTGCCAGATTTCATCCATAAAACAATCAGCAAAGTGACAAATAATGTTGATGTCTTCTGCTAGCTCTCCAATATAATCCTTCTAACAATTTTTTTAACATTGCACCTCTTCCAATATTCAAAGATATTCTAATCTCTCCTCGAAGAGGGACCGGAGATGATTCAAACATACAAGGAAAGTTCAGATTGTAGCGAAATCAATTTTGCATTTGACGCAGTAGTAAAACGCGCGAGGCATGAAGAGAATAATGCAGCAGCACAGAAGTTCAAAGGCGTTGTGCCTCAACAAAATGGGAACTGGGGTGCACAGATATATGCACACCAGCAGAGAATCTGGTTGGGGACCTTCAAATCTGAAAGAGAGGCTGCAATGGCTTATGACAGCGCCAGCATAAAACTCAGAAGCGGAGAGAGCCACAGAAACTTTCCATGGAACGACCAAACAGTTCAAGAGCCTCAGTTCCAAAGCCATTACAGCGCAGAAACAGTGCTAAACATGATTAGAGATGGCACCTATCCATCAAACTTTGCTACATTTCTCAACACTCGTCAAACCCAACAAGGCGTTGCGAAACACATAGGTCTGAAGGGTGAGGACGAGGAACAGGTTTGTTGCACCCAACTTTTTCAGAAGGAATTAACACCAAGTGATGTGGGGAAGCTCAACAGGCTTGTCATCCCAAAGAAGCATGCAGTTAGCTATTTTCCTTACGTTTGTGGCAGTGATGATGAGAGTAGTAGTGTTGACGTGGAGGCTGTGTTTTATGACAAACGCATGCGATTGTGGAAGTTCCGATACTGCTATTGGAAGAGCAGCCAAAGTTACGTGTTCACCAGAGGCTGGAATCGGTTTGTGAAGGATAAGAAGTTGAAGGCTAAAGATGTCGTTGCGTTTTTTATGTGTGAACCAGCAGCTGTGGTGGATTGGAGAAAAAGAGGAGGAGAGGGAGAAGCTTTTGCATTGATCGATGTAATTTATAATAATAATAATAATAATGCAGAAGAAGAAAGCAAGGGAGACACCAAACTAGTTTTGGGAAAACAACAATTAGCTGCCAGTGAAGATGGAAACATTGGAAAAGATTTTAATGCACAAAAGGGTCTGAGGCTCTTTGGTGTGTCTATCACCTCATGAAATATATATGTATATAGTTTTATTTATGCAATTAATTGTGCTTTTACTTTTCTTCGACTCCATCTCTAGGATTCAGATAAACAAGAAAATAAATTTGGAGAATTATATATTACACCAAAGTTGAGAGAAATGTTTCTCCCTTGTTATATATATATAATTGTATTAGAGCATCTTTAGTGGTAGATCTTAAGTAAAGATCTTAAGTTCAAGATCTGATCTTCACAAGATCTCCCAATAAAGAAAGTGCAGAGATCTCCAACATGGAGAATAGGTTCTTGTACAAGATCCCTCAAGATCTGCACATTGTTCAAAAAAGAATAAATTTTCTCTCTCTTTCTCTCTCCCTAAGATCTCAAATGAGATCTACCATTAAAGGAAAAAATTAAAGAGATCTTGAGAGATCTTTAATCCTATGTGATACTATAGGGTCCACTAAAAAATGATCTAAGATCTCAATTTAAAATCTACCACTAAAGATGCTCTTACGCAACAAGAGCGGAGTGGGGTTACGTTCGCAAACCTTCATCTTGCAATCCAAACTCAAAAAACGGAATTTTTTCCACTTCCTCTTATTTAATGAAAATATGTTTAGATTTTGTTAACTTTTTCAAAAAAAATTGTTATTAATTGTAAAAAGTAATCCTTTTAATTATTCTTAAATTAATTATTATACAAATCATTTTAATAATAAAACACATTATCTTTTTTAATAGTATTAAAATTAATCGTGACATAATCATCTTTTAATTTAAATTTGAATTATTAATAACACTAGTTACCCTTTTTATTTCTAATATAAGAAAAGTAAATTGTATCTTTATTATTTTAATTTCAAATTTTAAAAATATATATTTAAACAAAACACATAACAAAATCATATTTTATGTATTATGTGTTTCTGTCAAGAGATGTGAAAAAAATTATATAATAAAAATGTGATTCTATTAATAAAATACTCAACAAGAATATTTTTTTTGTTGTATAGTTTTTTACATCTTCTTACCCAACAAAACATACGTGAACATGATTATGTTATGTATTTTGATAATGAAATTGTATTTTCATAAAAAATGATATTTTCTGAATAACAAAAATTTTAAATAGCAAAACGTAGATAAGTTGGCCGAAATAAGAGACTGAGAAGTTTGAGGTAAAACGGTAAAAGCAAGGAAGAAAGAGGTGAGAAGAGGAGTAATTTTGACATAAGCGGGAAAGTAACTCGCGGTTGAAATTCTCGCCGACTCTGATAAAAATTCAAATCCTAAAAGCTAAAAGGATCGATAATGAATTTGGTTCGAATTTAACCCCCCATTCCTTCCGAAACAAATTAGGGTTTGGGTTTTGGCAACATGAGTGGTTCGCGCAGAGGCAATGGCGATTGCGATGGCGAGGAAAATGTTGAGAGGAAATCGGTGAGCGAGCAGAACCCAACTACTCGCAGGGTCATACGCTCCCAGTTCTTCCAACTCAAGAATTTCATCAATGGTAACACTCTTCAGTTTACTACATTTAATTTAATTTGTTTTTCCCTAACTAACTATCTAACCCTAACAGAGAAAAGAGATGATTTGATGAACACGGAGTCCGACAAGTTCGACACCATCTTGGATGAGTTCGACAAGTTATACGTCCAAGGTGGGTATTGTAGCACTGTTATTCTTCTTGTTCTTGTTCTGATATCAATTAATACATCCACACGACAACGACATGTGATTGATGGAATTTGCAGTTGAGAAGCCGAGGGAGCAAGTTGCTGATGCAGAGGCACTGCTGGATCTCACACGCACTCTAGTGGGATCTGTTAAGTCGTTGACGAATGCGGGTGTCACATCTTCTCAATTTGTTTCATCTTTGCTCATACGCTACGCCCACGCCCAACACTCAATTGATTGGCACAAACTTGGCCTTGCCGCCTCCCCAATCTTCCTCTCCGTTCATGGCTCTTCTACCATGTCAGTTCCTTTCCTCCTTTCGCAATTCTATTATACTTCCTTTCTCTTATCATTTTGCTTCTTTTATAGGCTTGGTCCCATGGACAACCAGTTTAAGCAACGCAAAACTGGAGTGCCCAGAAACCGCGATCCTCGCCAAATTGCAACTACTAGACCTCAACAGGTCACTCCCCTTTTCTCGTTCTTATGCATTCTTTCTTACTAATTTTCATTATAGGACAAAAGGACCCTTTAGGTTCATAATGTGCATGAAAATAAAATGTTGCACACCTTGGTTGTTTGTGTGTATTTATGCCTTGTTGTTTGTTTCAAGCAGCTTGATGAGGCTGTTACAGAGGAAAAAACTGATACCGACAAAAACATGGCCACTATGTTTCATATCTTAAGGAGGACAAAGCGTGTCCGACTTGAAAACTTAATTTTGAACCGGGAGTCTTTTGCTCAGACTGTGGAAAACTTGTTTGCCCTATCATTCCTAGTGAAAGATGGCCGTGCTGCGATCAGTCTTGATGAAAATCGTTTGCACTATGTCTGTAAGATGTGTTTCCACCTCAATCATCTGAATACTTTTTCCTATTTCTTTTTTGCACCTTGGGTACTTATGCTGTCTCTTCTTTTTCAGCACCTAAAAATGCTCCAGCTGCCAACTTAGTATCATCAAAAGAAGTTTCTTATACTCATTTTGTATTCAGATATGATTACCAAGATTGGAAGGTATGAACAGTGGAATTCAAGGAGCATATTGGGAATTTAATACAATAATATTTTTTTTAGGGGATGCAGTCCTTTTAGTGTTACAGCATTATTGTTGCTTAAAAAGGGAAAAACAGATAATAATGTCTCGAGTGTTCTTTTACCCTGACAGTTTGAGTGTTTATTGTATAGTATTTTGTTCAACCAATAGCCATCAGAGAAGAAGAGAAATGAAAAACAAAATGATTGTTCCAAAGTTGTTTTTTGCTGCTATTAACCATCCGTTTGCATTGTTGATTTTATGAAGTGTTGAATTATGTCATGTAGGCAAATAATACTATGGTTCAAATGCATTTTTCATTTAAAGGCCTGGGCATGAAATTATGAGTTTTTTTTTTAACTCTGTCAACATTGCTTACAGTTAATGAAAGATGTGGTGCCTGGCGGAAAAGAATTAATGCCACATCGGACTCAATGTTGCACTGTAGTTGCCTCCCAGGAAGGGGTGGGGGATGACAATTTCCAACCTGCTTTGGCTGTAACACCCATCAGGAAGCTATCACGGAACCGAGGTCGGGTTGTGCAGGAGGAAGGTGTTGTAGAAGAATCTCCTGAATGCAATGAGGAAAATGCTTCCAGAGCAGGGGCAATTCGTAGGTTTAAGCGTAACCTTCATTAAGAAATGGCATGTTAGGTTGGAACAATTTACATGATTATGTTTTGTTCAACATACCAAGCTGACCTTTTTGTGATGTATATAGGATGTAAATACTTGTAGATCCATGGTAGCATGCCTTTTGAAGGCTAGATGTATTGTTATCCCCTGTTTCTGTCTTTTTTTCGTTTGCAACTTATCAGAAGATTTGTTGATTACTTTTTTACTGTATGTTGTTATGTTTAGTTAAATGGGTAACAAAATAGATCCAGCTGTTGGTAATTGGGTTTCAATATGAATTTTTCTTGTTATAAGTTGAAAAGGCACTAAAATACCCAGTCCTTAGTATTAGTACTTTGTCAGAATTTATGTTTATCTGTAAAGTATTTTACTAGTATTAGTACTTTGATGGCTGTGCTGTGTTGGTTTGTGCAGGTAAAATACCCAGTATTTTGTATTAGTACTTTGTCAGTTTGTCTATTCTCACTTAATCTGGCACGATTAAGGTCAATAATCTTGAAAAGCACCTGGAAGGCTAGATCGTATATTAGCAGAAACAGCAAACACTGCTACAGTATCTAACATTTTTTTGGTATATCGTTTAGCACCCAAGCTTAATTTGGTATGTAGGAAGGATATCTTAGGTGAAAGTCAATATTTTTTTAAGACTTGAGCTAGACACGGTGAAGGAGCCTACTTGGAATGCATGAAAGAAACGTGTAGTCTGTGCATCATCACATACACTTGATCACATCTAATCAGACATAACTAGTATTTGCAAATAAGTCTTTGAAGGGGGTAAATCATTTGTACATTATTCTTTTTGTAACTTTTTGGCGAACACTTTGATGCCACAATAATTTTATTCATTTGCAACAACAACTCCTTTGTAAGGCACTGGTATGACTTTTAAAGGAATGGCTTTTCTTAGTGTTATTCCCATTCCCTCTGTCATGTCCATCTCCTCTGGTTTGAGACCATCTGGCAAGACCCAATCAAAGGAGTGCAAGAGTGAGCCTATTGCCAGGGGAAGCACCCGAGAGGCAAGTGGCATTGCTGGGCACATTCTTCGACCTGAACCAAAGGGAATGAACTCAAAATGGTGTCCTTTGTAATCCAATGTGTTTGGCTCCAGAAACCTTTCAGGCCAAAACAATAAGGGAGCATCCCACACTTTGGAATCCCTACCAATTGTCCAAACATTCACTAAAATTTGAGATCCTTTTGGAATATTGTAGCCAAGCATGTTGCAAGAGTCCATGGCCATATGAGGAACCAAAAGAGGAAGAGGTGGGTGAAGTCTTAGTGTCTCCTTGATGACTGCTTGGAGGTAGGGAAGGTTTTCTATGTCCTTTTCTTCCATATTCCTATCTGGCCCTATTTTACTCCTTAATTCCATCTGCACTTTCTTTAGCGCTTTTGGATTGTGCAGAAGTTCTGCCATTGCCCATTCAATTGTGCTTGTTGTCGTGTCTGTCCCTGCAGTGAACATTTCCTATAACCAAGTATTTTGTCAATACATATGACAAATTAGTTAAAGATTATTTAATACAGTACTACCAAACCAAATGTTTCAATATTCTCTGCTAAGACTAATTATATGAAGCATGAGCCTAGGGACTTACAAAGACAATGACGTTTATAGTTCTTGCAGAAAAAGTATAGGGCTCGTTGACACCATCCCCACGAAAGTCCAAGAGGACATCCAAGTAGTCTTTGGCTTCCTTTGATCCATTGCGACCATTTTCCATCCTTTCTTTGATGAACAACCCTGCTATGTCAAAGGCTTGGTTAACATGGAATTGTGTTTTCCTCCTTATACCCTGAGGGTCAAGCCACTTCAAAATTGGCAAGAAATCTGCCACATTTGGCTTCCCAGCATACTCCATAACCTTAAGCGCATGGTAATAAAATCGATCCCCTCTCTCCATTTCAGAGTTCAACAAGTCCGTTGAGAATATGAGGTTACCAATAAGGTTAAAATCCATCAAGAAAAAGAACCTGCCAACATCAACAGCACAAGTGCCAGATTGACCAGCTTGTTGTATCAAGTGCAGCATGCGGTGTATGCATTTTGCACGCACACCCCGCATGGCGTCTAAGCGACTAGTGACAAAAAACTCAGTGGTGCACAAGCGCTTGAGCATGCGCCAATGTGAGTTGTATTGAGAAGTTACGAGGGAGCCCTCACTGCCATGGTCCCCTCTCATGGCCTCATAAATCTTCCTTCCAGCAAGAACCACATCATGGTTTTTGAACATGTGATGAGCCACTTGGCTGGATGAGATAACCACTGTGCACATAGACCCAAGCCAAAGGGTCATGATTGGACCATGTTTATGAGCCAGTTTTGCTAGGGACTCGTGTGGTGACCATCCTAGCTGGAAAATGTTGCCCACCACTGGCCAACATCTTGGTCCTGGTGGAAGCTTACCATGCTGCCTACGTTCCATTAACATTCTCCACACCAAAATGGCTAAAACCAACAAACTCACAACCTCGTATTCCATCACACTTTTCTTTTCTTATTTGTTTCTTATGTATATATTTTACATATGTAATGGTTCAGCTGCTTCTTATATAGTTGCTTCATGGTACTAGCAAACAGACCCATTCCAATTAATGGGAGGAAAAAAAATGAATATTTAACTTACTGTCATTTTGTTTGGTGAGAATATACCTTCCCGGGATTTGGTATCTACATATCCATCATTTTTCTCATAGGTTCAAACGAATGACTTCATTTTCTAAAGTATAGTCACGACACCTTAGTACCTTATATATAAAAGAGTTAAGAGACTGGCCTCTCTTGCACGCGAACCATGATGGACATGGCCCATATCCCATATTGTTTTTAAGGAAACTTGCCATATCACTTCTATGCTTTGTTTATTTGAGAAAAATAAAATAAAGATACTGTATCAGGGCGTGTCATATATATAAACAATAATGTATAACTTTTGAAAAAACAGTATTTCTGTGTATGTATATAAAAGATTTGACTGATGATACTTTGAATGAGATGTCCAAATTTATTACGGGGTGTTGGAGAAAACTTTAAAGTTTCATAATTATTTCCGGGTGTCGTTTTTCTTACAAACAAATAGTCTACGTCACAGGAATGAATACGGTTTAGATCAACAATAAAAATTAACCCAATGTTTTGTTCACTTTTGTTTTGAACTTTGTTTTTTTAGAATTATCCGAAAATCATTTATGAAACCAATGACATGATCATGTAAAAACAACGAATCAAACATTAATTGGTGCCGGGTACCTATTTTTAGGGGACCGCCTTCATCACGGTTAGGGGACCGTATAAATAATATTGATATCAAAAGTACCAACGCAGCCCCGTTCGTCCTAGACTAATAAATAATAATAATAAATCTCAACAAACTTATCCATCTTACTTTTGATAGAATGATTGTTTAATTCCAATGTTAAATTTTACTTTTGTTGTTTAGTTTGGTTCCTCATTTTTCTAAAAGAAAATAGTTTAGCCCAATACATTTTAAAACAATTCATTTCAATCCTTATTGTCACAGTGCTAACAAAAAATGTTAAAGGAATCTGACGTGATTGTTAAGTAAACTTGTTAGTTTCTGAATTGTTAATTTAATTTAAAACATAAAAGGATGAGTCTGAGCCTAATTAAATTCATAAAGGACCAATGTAAATTAATAATTAAAATATAAATGATCGTTTGATCTTTTTAGAAACTTAAAAGACTATTTGAACTTTCTTCAAATCAGGATGAAACTCTATTGAAATACAATCATTCTAGTATTGAAACACAACCATCATAACCAATTATGCATAAAACAAGCTGAACCCATTTTGGGCGATCAACAGACGGTGCCCATTTAGAATGGAAACATTTGAAAATTTCATTTTAAATTTATATAAGTTTTTTTCTGACTTAAAAGTTCAAAACTCATTCTAGAGATTCATTAAAGTCGGGGTAGATTTCAAGGTTCAATGACTACTTATAAAGATACTTATAGAATCCACAACAATGTCCTCACATTGATAATGAGAATCAAATTTACTTCTTTTTGAAATATAAGATCGTTTTTTATCAACTAGACCATTCCTTATTGGTAAATTCATAAATATAATTTAAGATAAAATTTATAGTAAATTATACTAGATATTCTTAAAATTTTGTAAAATTACACTTACTCTTCCTACTCTCCCGAAGTAGATTGTGAAATTACATTAACTTCCTTAATTATTTGAAAAATATAGATTGAGACCCTCTTATGTATTACATTAACTTATTTCATTATTTAAAAAAGTATATAATGTTCTCCTCTAAGCGAGATTACTATAAATGTTACAAAAATAAGAAAATTTTGTATAATTTCAAGAAACTTCAAAGGTGATTAATGTAATTAATTCCTAAATTTATTTCAATAAAATTTATAGTTAATTTTTTTTTACTGCTAAAGAAGATAATTTGATGAAATTTTACTACATAAGTGCTTTTTTAAATCTAAATACGCATAAATTGAACATATTATAGATTTACTTTTTTTTGGCAATTTTGTATTGTATCAATTAATTACACTTTAATGTTAAGATAGTGAAATAAATATATACATACTCATGTTTCATGAAATTACACAAGCATTTTTTACTTTTTTAAACATTTACAGTAACCTCGTAGAAAAGTACAGCGTAATATTTTTTAAACAATCAAGAGGTTAATATAATGTATAAGAGATGTTAATGTATATTTTTTATAAATAAATAAAAAAGAGAAATTAGTAGAAGAGTAAAAAAAGGAAATTTTATATAATTACATAAATTCTCATGTTTATTCTAATAATAATAAAAAACAATTTGATAACAGGCAATGAATTTATGATTCAATACTACCTATACTTCTTAAAATCATCAAAGACCCAGTTGTATATGCCAGTTTTCTCACCCATTATAAAATCAAAGGAAGCCAGCCCAAGGAAAGATGATACTTCTTTCTGCAAAAATGTAAGAATTAAAAAAAAATGTTGACGAATACTTTAAAAATATTTATTACAAAATAAATAAAATATTTTAATTAGAATTAATAATATAAATGTATTAAAATCATAATAAAATGTGTTAACAATATTTTTTTACATATTTTTTTCATTTGATTCTTTATTTAATACCCTAAAATTTCTTATTAACATTCTTTATTTTAAAATTGTGGGCATAAGTTGGGTATTACTATTAACACTTCCAAAATTTCTATTCACACTACCTACACGGGTAACTTTTTAATGATCTCCAAAAATATCCTTCCAATTTTAAAATATGTTTCGATTGTATAATCGCATACAAAATCTACAATGAAATGTATTTTTATTATAGTATAGGGGGGGTGTACAAAATATAAAATGGAAACACATCTCCATTATAGATTTTGTACATGGGAGTAGGTTTCCATTTTATATTTTGCATGCACCTCCTGTTGCAATGAAAATATGTCTTTGTTATGGATTTTGTACATATTTTTCATGCCACAACGAAAATGTATTTCCATTTTTTTATATCAAGCCGATATATAATATAAAATGAAACACATTTTCGCGTATAAAATGCACAATGAAAACATGCTTTTGTGTACAAAATCAACAACGAAAAGATATTTCCATTTTAGATTTTGTAAGCATAATGTTATGGGTTTTGAAAATTAAAAAATAAAAACATGTTTCTGCATATAAAATTTACAACGGAAACATGTTTCCACGTACAAAATTCACTATGAAAACATTTTTTTGTTTTAGATTTTTTGTGAATCTCATGTTCGCATAACAGAGTCATGGGTTTTGAAAATTAAAAAAAAAAATCATGATTAAAAAAAAAAGAATCATGATTCCGCTATGTTAAACTTACCTTGTTTCATATTGATCCAACGAGAGAGGAGAAGATGAATTAGAAAGGGGAAGGGTTAGATGTGTTGTGAAAGAGGAAGAAAGAAGTGAGAGAGGAAGGGAAAAGGGTTGGAGTGCAGGAAAACCTCATAAAAGATAAAATGGTTATTTGCTAAGGCTTGATATTGATAATGAGAATAGCAACTCTCTCATAAGTTTTGCTTTTCAGTAGTTGAGACTCTCATCCCAATGAATTACGAACCCAAGCCTTTGTATATCCAATCAACGCCTCTTTTTGATAAGGAAAAATAAAATAGAGAAGAAGCCACCATTGTTTAATTGTTTTCCCTACATGCATTATTGATTCGCTATTACTGCTGATCTCTCCATTCCTTTATATCTGTTTTTGACGTATAAACTAATAATTTTTCTTGATCCAAATAAATAATTATGTACGCAATTTAAAAAAAACAATTATGGAATTTTCTATTTTATCCTTCTTCATTTCTATGCCACAATAAATATATAAGTATAAATTAATTAAAGATTGGGCGAAAAATAAAAGTATAATTGACAAAAGAATAATTAATGTTATCTTAAATTTTAAAAATAACAGTTAAATAAAAAAAATTAAAAAAATAACAATTAAAAAGAAATTGAGAAAATAACTTTTAAGAATGCACGGACCGAACACACGGACAAGCTTATATAATACTCTAATATTTTTGTTGTTGTAAAGATAAAATTTAAATTAGCACAAGCCTTAGTCTTGCAAGGTGAGAAAAGATTATTCAGTGAAAATTTATAAAGAAATTTACATGTATGTATTAATAAGAAGAATCTTGTACCAACAATATCAAACATAGTTGGTAGATAATTGAGTTTCTTAAATATGCTGATATAAGTTTGATTTCTTGATGAAGACTTTGTTGAAAGAGACAAAATCACTTCAATGATTTTTATGTTTCAAGGATTAGTCTTATAACTTTCAACTATGGGGATACCTTGCTTCCAGAAAAAAAAATATTGTAATTGAATTTAAGTAACAAAATATAAATTAAAAACTCAACCAAACTTAGCAATCCTTATTGGCTAACTAATGAAACATTTATTTGTATTAAATAGTATGGTTTAGGAACAACCCCCATTGAATTATTTGGTCGTACTCGTTATCCATGGAATCAAAGATACTTCCAACAAGAAATATATCAAAGAATTGGTGCTAGACTAGTCAAAAATCAAAATTTATCATAAATTTGGTCTAAATTTCCCAAAAAAAAAAAAGTTTTTTATGATTACATCGGAAATAATCTAGCAAAAGGGGATTATTTAGATCCCTAATTATTAGACATAGTTGACTAATTTATATTTATTAAGAAAGTCAGTTAATTTAGTTATCAACATTATGTTTGTCTATAATTATAATATTTTTTTTCAAATTTATCTTTAACATTATTGAAAATCTATCCATCTTCTCCAATCTCCATAGGAGAGAGAAAGAGACATTTCATGTATTTTAGTCAGAAATCAATGGCCAAATGACCTATTTGATCTGTTAACATATTCTTTGTTCAGTATAGTCCCTTGTCTTTTAGAAATTATTTTTTGGTCTTTTATCTTTTTAAGTTGATTCAAAATGGTCCTTTCATCCATTAAAAGTTGACACCGTTAATGAAATAAAGGTATTGACGGCTAAAAACCGTCATAAAATATAAGTTTTTTTTTTCATCTTCGCCCTTCTCTTCTTCTCTCTTCTATTTCCTCCTCTCTCTCTTCAGGCCTCAAGCCGCAAAATATCATCCTTGATGGCACCAACGACCTCAATTTTATATAATGGAAATGAAACAGTTGATCTGAGAATGCAACACCAAACATGGGTTCTTACATCTTGATCTCCAAGTCGAACACACAACAAGGCTTGAGAACAACAAATTTGAGACGAAGATTCAAATGCGCAAAATATCCCAAATCTATAAGAATGTTGCATATATAGAAAAAATAAATAAAATAAAAGCCCTAAATCTCATAATAGAAGGCCTTGATATTTGCAATGGAGGTATCGAAGCGAGTGTGGGAGGTCTCGTTAGGACATAATTTCCACATGCTTGAAATGGTGTTGGCATGGTAGTAGAGTTAGGATGACTCTGACAACATTAGGAAGAGGGGAATAGAAGGAGGTAGCGATGGTAAGGAAGGAGACAGGTGCATGACGTTGGAGAAGGGTGTGGAAATAGTGGAGGTGAATTTGAACGAGGTTGATGCTTAGTAGAAAGAGGGAGGGAGGTTTGAAGAGAAAGAGGAGGAAGGAGAAAAGAGAATTAGAAAAAGAAAGATGAAGAAAAAAACTTAGATTTTGTGATGATTTTTAACTGTCAATATCTTTATTTCATTAACGATACTAACTTTGAATGAAATAATCATTTTGAATTATTTTTAAAAGATAAAAGACTAAATTGAAAAATAAAATAAAATACTAAATAAATCATTTGGGAAAAAAATAATGAACAAGACAAATGAAAATAAAACTTTCTAATAATTAAGAAGGGAAAAAAAATTATCGACTATTTCTTAAGTTAGTTAAAGAAATGGGTTTTGGGCATAAATATTGGTTTTGGCGTTTTGGGAGAAGTGTGATGAGTGACCGAAGCCAGGCCAGCACATCTACCCCAACAGCACTTGGCACAAAGTGATTAATAAGACTGATTGATTCATCGCTGTGGTTGTGGGTGTGATGTCAGAGAACTACACGCTGGAATCGTTCACCGTCGAAGGCAGCGACGGAGTGAAGCTCCGGACAAGGGTGTTCAAGCCAGAGGCTGTATCAGAAGCAGATGGGAAGTTGGGGATCGTTCTGGTGCACCCGTATTCTATTCTGGGTGGCTGCCAGGGTCTCCTCAAAGGAATCGCTTCTGGCTTGGCTCTCAATGGTTACACCGCTGTCACCTTTGACATGAGAGGCGTTGGCAAGTCCACCGGCAGGGCTTCTCTCACCGGCTTCTCCGAAGTTAAGGATGTCGTTGCTGTCTGCCACTGGCTTTCCAACACTTTCTCTCTTCCCAGGATTTTGTTGCTTGGTTCTTCCGCAGGTATCCTTCACTCTCAGATCTCTCACTTTTTTTATGTCAATCTATTTACTGTTTAACATTATCCCGTCCCCCTTTTCTACCTACAAATCTCACACGTATCATTAAATTACTAGATTATTCTTTTATATTTTGACTGTGAAAAAAGGTGTCTTCTTCTTTTTAACAAGAACTGTCTCTCTTTTTTATTTAAACAATTTTTGAGCTTTCTGTCTCCCTGATTGCATTTTGGTTATTCCGGCCAGCCTTATGTCAAATTTGGAAAGGATGCCTTAGTTACTAGTTGCATTGCTGATAAGTTTAGTTTGAGAGTTTTAATCTTAATGCCTTCCAAGTTTGAAAGTTGTTTGATGTTTGGATAAACACTCCATTGAATTAAAAAAATGCAATGACAGCTCTATCTACTCAGGTTTTAACCTTGTAGGAGTTGAAAGGAAGTATATATCTTTTGTTCTTGGATTCGATATAGACTGATTTGCAGATCAACTTGTTTCCCATTTTGAGTGTTGAAATGATATCCAACTAATTATGCAGGCTTGAGTTTACATGGACTGTTAGTTAGACTTGTGGTGTTAATCCACATACTTCTTGTCTATGATAGTTTCCCCCAGTTCATTCACGAGATGCTTTAGGAGATGTAGTAATTCGCACCATGTGTTGCATCAATTTTCAAGCCTGAAAGAGTTGTCATATATTTGAGTTATTTCTTTGATTACAGGTGCACCTATAGCAGGTTCTGCTGTTGATCAGATTGAACAAGTCATTGGTTATGTAAGCATAGGTTATCCATTTGGCATGACTGCCTCAATCCTTTTTGGACGACACCACAAAGCCATCCTACAGTCGCCAAAACCAAAACTCTTCATTATGGGAACACAAGATGGATTCACTAGTGTAAAGCAGCTGAGGAACAAGCTTAATTCTGCAGCAGGACGTGTAGAAACACATTTAATCGATGGGGTAGGCCACTTCCAGATGGAAGGGCCTGGTTATGATGCTGAGATGGTGGATCTCATCATCAAATTTATTGCATCACTATAAAGACAAATAACTGATTGTGCTGAGTGTGATTTGACTCTACTATTGGGAATTGGGATTAGTTTGTGTACAAATTCTTGTTGAATCTGCGATTGCACTGTTTATTTGTGTCCCCTACGCCTACTCCACCTTCTAAAATGAAAGAAATCAGTTGCCTACATAGTAAGCATTTCTGTTGATTGGATAATGAGAGAGAAGGGGAATTACAAGCATAAGAACCATGTTTTTCATAATTTATAATTTACAAGTAATTTATCGGTTGTCTCTCTAGATTGAAGCTACCCGCTGCAGTACTTACTGGATACAAAAAGAGACTACAATTATACAATAATAATAGCATATTACATTAGTCATGCGTTGTTGCCAACTTCATGCGGATACTCAGATGGAGAACTAGTTTCTCTTGGTAATTTATCACCATTTGAACCCTCTGGTACTCTTAACACCACCCGAATTATACTCTTGTTTCTTCCAGCGTTTTTCCTGATCCATTGACTGCCCTTGCGAAAAGGGAGGTTCTCCATCTGGCTTAAAGCAAGAGAGTTCAAGGAACATAAAGGATGACAGAGTCTTGTAATCAATAATCTAAAATATCAAGGAAGTTATATGCTAGCCGAAGAACAAAGAAAAGAACGTCCAAATGTCCATGCTTTATTCACAGCCTCGCATTCATAAAAAAGTTCATTAGATCCCCCCCCCCTATCCCCCCCCCCCCCCCCCTCCCGCGAGTTGCTGGCCTACTAGCAATATCCAAAAATTAAGATACAATACAACAGAATTTGGTGAAATTTAAATTAATTATACACGAACAATTTTCTAGTTACTTAGTTATTACCACTTTCACCCTCAGACACATCTCCGAGCCTGGCAATTGCATTGACAAGAGCCTGTTCATGATCCTGCATTTCAAAGGGAGAGCCATCATTATTTTTATTTATTTTTTGATATAGAGCCATCATTGTTGTTGAAATTAAAGATTTCTCATAACATAAAGCTGTATACTAAGAAAATGATTGATACTCACTTTTAGCATTTTCTTTGCTTTCTCCATTTCCATGGGATCAGGATGGCTTGCAGTAAAAACCTTTTCAACCTGTTTTGGTTCCATTCCATTAGGTAATATGAAGGAGCCAAATATTTGTATCATACAGAGAAGTAGCCAAATCTAACACACAAATTTGGAAATTTCTGTTCCTGATGCTTATACCTCCTTGATAAGGGTATCTGTATGGAGTATCTCAATATCATTTGTAGCCTTCTTCCTGCCCCCTTTTTGTGACAAAGTGAAATCTTTCTTAGGCTGAACCTTCGTCATTCCCCTACCTCTTCCAGCACCAGTAACAACACCACCGTGAGGCATAGACTTCTTCAATCCTCTACCTGGACCAGGCTGGCCACCTTTACAAGATATTCCAGGATCTTCACCCTCCCAACGAATATCTTCTGGAGATATCTACCATATCGAATAGATAGTAACTAGGATTTCATCACTGATTGAGTTGATTGTGCGCAGCAACAACACAAACTCTTTTTTAAGTCTACGTGATAAAGAATAATGAACGTGAAAGTGAAGGGACACTAAGCATGTAACTATGTATCTTTGAAGTAGAGGCGTGGACTGATTTTAAAAAGAATCATCCCACATATGCTTGAAGTTTCATTGTTTGCACTAATTATAGATACACAGAAAAGAAATCACCAAAGCAAATGTTGATCCAAGATAGCAAAAGGACATTGACTATATGCCAATCCCTTAAGCCACAAAAACATACTAGATTTTAGTTTTAGGCAGAAAAATGTTCATTTCATCAAAATCATGAGATACTTCATACCCATGTCAAGGTATGGGATTCTAAGTAAGAGACACAAGGTCGCCATGGGAAATGTAAGATATGTGAAAGCAAAAGGTTCTGGCTATGCTTGTCAGGAGGAAAATATTGCTTAAAAAAGAAAAGAAAAGAACGAACCAAGCTAAAACTAGATTGTATGTGAATGATAGACGGAGGAATATTAATACTGTAAAATTTTACCTCTTTAAGATTGACCCACTCCCATGTTTCATTTGCTGAATTCATATCATAAACCAAAGCATGTAGTCCCTACAAAATATGTAAATAGAAATATTAAAGTAGTCCATGTATTCCTCAGTTTCTAATAGTATACTATAAACACACCTCAGCAGCATTATAATCCGTTATAACAGCTTCATAGAAGTGGTTGTCTTCAGGCCACCTTGTCCAAACTTTCCTTCCAATCCAGGGATCATAAGAAGCTGCTTCAGCAGGTCCTTTTGTTGCAAAGGCACCTGAAGAACCCCCCTGATTAGTGACCTGGCTTTGGCTTGTAAGTCCTGTAGAAGGGAACTGTATGGACATCATTGAGGATGCACATATCAATGGGTTTTTCTTTAGAATGGGATAGAATGACCATAGAGGAAGTGTAACTCAGTATTTTGTTTTCTTGATATTCCAAAACAAAAAGGCTTACTGATTTTTGCTTTTTGGTCTTAGTTCCTGATGAAGGTTCATGCTTCAATGTGGATGGTGATGGTTGCATAGATGGATGAACTGCAGGAGATGGTGCACCTAAGGATAATGAAGCCACAGATTGTGATGTCTTTTGTTTCTTACGAGATGCCGAAATGGTAGGACTGGTATTGTGATCATGAACTTGTTGAGCAGTATTTACTGTTCCAGGATGGAGCCCATTTCCCTTTCTCCACTCCCTAACAGCACAATTGGTTACACCCCACATTAAAATGCAGAACAAACCACAGTTTGCTCAATGCTATACAGAAACTGCGCAGTAGAGTATGATAAAATATAATATGACCTTATCCTGTGGATGATGTCATCAGCATTGACTCTTGATAGAAGTTCTCTGTGTTCTTCATCTGATACTCTTAGCTCCTTCCTAAGCTCTGTAATTAAACTTTCTTTTTCCTAAAGTACATAGGAACAAAAAAACTCATTGGCAATCCTATCCAGCATACTTAATAGAAAGACAAACCAACAAATTGAGGCAAAGTTACCCAAGTGATTGCATCAGATTGAGCTTTAAAAGCCCGCAGGACAGAGGTGTATGCTTCTTGCTCAATGTTATGGATTTGTGTTTCCATGTCATTCTGCATCCAAGGATATGGAGCAGAGCCTACAATTGCAGATCTTCCGTTTCCAGTTCCAGTGGCATGATCTGGTCGTTGAAATCTATTTAGACATTGATGGGAAGGAGGAAGATCATCATCTGTTCCTGTGGTTATTTCAGATTATGGAAATTAATTGCAACCTTTTGAAATGTTCACTCATATCCTTTCCACATCCGAAATGTTCACTCATCATTCTATATGATTTATCTTTATCAAAGAAAATTTAGGACAGTCGAACAGATCACTATCATGGTCTGTACTCAACATTGCGCACAACAATTATGCCTATGTGATAGATATCTTGTGTTGGATAATGATAATAATAATAATAATAATTAGAAAGGAACGACATAGATATTTTGTACAAAAAAAATTGCTGCCTTGATTGCTTTGTGTGAATTTGGTATTGGGGAGCTGGTAGCGGTACTTATTTTGATTATTTATGGTATTCCCCCTGCTTCAAATGCTTGACAAAAAAACAAACTTGAGAATATGCTCATTTCAGTTATGAATCATACTCATACATGACACATTTCCACTTTTTGGTAATATATTCTTTTCTTTTCATTCTGATTTTACAGCAAGTGTTCATTATCAATGGCATGGTCTGTGTTTGGACTCAAGATGACGACAGATCACAAGGACAAAATACAGCTAGTTCATGCCTTTTGTTCTTGCTATTTTCCTGACTCATTCTCAATTAGAGCTGTTTTCTTTGAAACACTATTAACTGCTCCAGTATTTAGAATTAAAAGTAATAAGAAAATTACTAAATCAGCCTTGACTGTGTTCATTTCTAGGATTTAGGATATAAATAAGTGACACCAAAGTTCAAATCTTTTAAGTGAAGAGTCAAGACCACAATCTATGCATAATATAAAAATTAGGATTAGCATAAAGGAGAGGTCAAATGAAGTTATTCAAGTCACTTGCTCAGCACTTGCATAATGTTGTAACCATAGATAATATGTATGTGTGTGTATGTTAAACAGAACGACATGAGTTACAATATAAACCCGCAAAGAATCAGCAGTACATTATCAAACAATTTCTAACTTGAAGTTAACTAAGCAATTTGATAAAGAAGACCAAAATCCTATTCCCAAATTAGGGTCCAAACTCATTCTAGTCATGATCTATTCAAACACCTTCTCCAACATACAAAGCAGCTACAATTATTCTCAATATTGAGTCAACATCTCAAATGAAAAGTTCACAAAGTTGCAGTTTCAGGCAACAAAGTTTCAACTTACAACAATAACAGCAGCAGCCAAACGGTTTCTTCAGGTATAAGAATAGCAAAAGTGCTATTTCAGTCCAATGTCATTATAAAAATTGAATCTAGCTCAATAAATGTAAAAGATAAAATAAACAGAATAAAGTAAAAACACAAACAATCCATATAAAAACACAACCCAGAAAGGCTAGCTAGAAAAGACACAAGACAACCCACACACTCTACAGAAAAAGAAAAGAAAAGAAATGAAAAAAAAAAATCAAATTTTTGAAATGACCCACCACTGCTATCGCAGAGATCAAATTCCATTGCGGTCCCCAAGCGTCAAAATCACAAAACCAACCAATTAACTTGTTCAAGCACGCTCTGCTGCTAACGATTGAAAAACAAACAATTGGGAACAACACGCAGCCTAATTCGGACCCAGAAGCTGAATTCCAAGCATAGAAGCCAATGAAACGCGATCAATGTCTTCCTTGCAACCTTGTCTAGCGACGTGAAGGGATGATGCTTACAATTTTTCAAAATATTTGGGGCTAATTTTTTATTTTATTTTACTATCATTTTGATATAGAAGCAAAATTTACCAGTTAATACTTATTTTCTCGAGATAATAATGGATTTCTTCCTTTCCTAATTAATTAATATGTTTTGATGTACATGAAAACAATTTATGTCTTAAAATATATTTATGCAATGTTGTTGAATGAATAATAACAAGTCAGTATAAAAAAATGAATAATAACAAGTATCTTTTACACCGACGGTTCATATAAATTAAACTCATAAAAATATTAAATACATTTTGGTAAATATTTTAAATTAATTAAACAAAAAACTGTTTTTTTTTAAACATTTTGACCTTTTATTATCTATTCATTATATAAAAAAATTCTTTATTTATCGATGGGGGGTTTTAATTTTGTAAAAGGAAGGGTACTATTGTTACTTTTATGTTTGTACTGATCTTTTTCTTCAATATTGATATAACTTGTGCCAGATTGGAGGATTTATGATATATTTTCTTCTGCTAATGAAAAAAAATGTAAATATAGCATGTGAGATGATATATACATATAAACAATTCACACACAAAAGCTTGTATAAAAATATAATTTTTTATGTTTATCTTATTCTATTATTACTTATCATGATAATAATAACTGATGTGAAGAAAAAAATATAAACACGAAAATATTATTATATAAATTAAGAGGGTTCACAATAATTTCATTTGATTTTTTTTATTATCAAAAGTGATATGAATCAAACATAAGATGATGAATTTTACAATTTTTACTTAAATA
>PYAF01000353.1:1118692-1137972 GCA_007407185.1 Glycine tomentella
ACTTCCCTTGTATCAAATGCTCTTTTACAAGAAAAAATATTAGTTTATCGAGAATTTTAAATTGAGAATATTAATTTCTCATGTTTGCTTTAGTTAATTTTTGAACAAAATATTCTAAAAATTGTTCACATGAAAAATATGAAAATCTAACTTTTTCATGTTAGAAAAAGGTTTTATTTTAATTGAAATATCATCTTCTTAAATTCTTTAATATAATAAATAATAAATTTTTTTGGTAAAAGTATCATGTTTAATTATTTTTAGAAATCATGATTATCATTTCTCAAGAATAATGATTTTTGAATATAAAAAAAAACTACCTTATACTAAACATTTCCTTTGGAAGCAATTTTTTTTAAAGATCCTTTGAAAGCCATTAAGAATCACATTTCCAATAATATTCCCATAAATATGTTTGACGACGAGTAATCTTTTTGCCATCTCAACTTTTATTAAGTTTAATGACGAAAGCAAATAAGAAGGTTATGAATTCAAATATTAAAATAAAATATATTTCAACCGAATTAAAAGAGAGTATCTATTTATACACATTTAGAACATATTTAATGATATATTTTAAATTAGGATCTTAAATCATTTTTTTTATCCTATAATGTATTACATATGATTGAAGATTTATTAAGATCTCTTTTTTTTTAGTGGTAGATCTCATTTTGAGATATCAAGGAAAGAAAAATTATTCTTTTTTGTACTCATTCTCTATGTTAAAAATCTCTTTTATTGAGATATATAGTGAAGACCAAATCTAGTATTAAGCATCTTTAATTTTGAACTTAATATCTGATCTTTACTAGATATTCCAATAAAAGAGATAAAGAGATCTCTACACATTGTTAACAAAAAAATTATTTTCTTTTTTTAATATCTCAAAATGAGATCTAAAAAAATGAAAAAATTGGGATAAGGAGAATTTTTTTTAAGAACATTGGTGTTTTTTTTACAAGAACTCATTCTACATTAGGCATGGCAACGAGGTGGGCGGGGGCGGGTATTGCATTCCCCGTCCCTGCACCCGCCCTCGATCCCTGTCGGATTTTAAAATCCATCCTCATCCCCGTTGGGTCGGGTTTTCCCTGCCCCGCCCTAGCCCAGCTATTTGATTAAAATTTAAAAAATAAAAAAATAATATAACTTTTTTATCGAAAAATCGGACAAAAAAACTAATTACTTAACAAAATAATAATAATAACAAACTCACATTTAAAATATGGATTCATAATTTAAAAATTACGAAACAAAATCAATCAATTCAATTAAAAAATTAGAAAATAATATATATTTTTTATTATTTTTATTTTTTAATATTATTTATTACGGGATGGGACGGATATCAGTAATCTCATACCCGTCCCAGCCCCCGCTTTGGCTATCGAGAAAAACCCGAACTTGAAAAACTCGATTTTTCCCTATTAAAATCAGGACAGATTCAGACGGATACACACGGGTTCGAACTCCGCTGTCATATCTATTCTACATGAAAGATATGTTCAACTCCTTTATTGAAAGATATGATAGAAATCATATTTTAAATTTAAGATTCTTACTCAACATCTAAGTCTAAAATCTTGACACTTATTTTTTATTTCCAAAAAGAAAAAAAGATTAAGGCCCATTAACGTTGCGTTCGATTCCCTAATAAACTGGGTGTTTGGTTTGGGATGAGGTTCCCTCTTTTATTTTTATCATAATCGATAGGGCGGCTAGGGTTTTACACATGTTATTGTTCTGTTTTGCAGTTTTGCTTCTTGTCAGTCTAAGATGATGGAATTGATGAGATAGGATTGGGATTGGATAACAAATTGAGAGGAGAATGGCAAGCATGAACCCTTTTGATTTGCTGGGTGATGATGCAGAGGACCCATCTCAGCAAATTGTTGCAGAACAGCTCAAGGTTGTCAACATCACCAAGCCTGCTCAGCTTCCTACCAAGCCACTCCCTCCCTCTCAGGCTGGTCCGTTCTCTTCTCTTCAATTTCCATTAGTGCTTTTATTTCTTTAAAGATTATTGTTATTGTTATTCACAGCAAGCAAATTGTTGACTTCTTTTATGCTTATAGTGTTGAACACATACTGGGACATTGGAGTCCTTTAAATTCTTTTATGCTAATTCCTGAATGCTATTTGTATTGGTTTCTCATTCACTGATTTTTGTTATAGTGAGGGAAGCAAGAAATGAAAATTCACGCGGGGGTCGAGGAAGTGGACGTGGCCGCGGTCGTGGTGGTTTCAACCGTGACTTGTCCAATGATGAAAATTCATTTGCTGCCCCTTCTGGTCAAGTTGCTTTTGAAGGAGAAAGACCTTCTTATGGTGGCCCTCGTGGTCCTTATCGTGGTGGTGGACGTGGAGGTTTCGGTAATGGAGAAGCTGGTGAAGATGGTCCCCCACGAAGACCATTTGAACGTCGCAGTGGGACTGGACGCGGGTAAATTTTATACATATATGAGTTTTATAGTTGACTGATACTTTGGCTTTTGGCTTTGCTATTGATATAATTTGTTCTACTTGCAGAAATGAATTCAAAAGGGAAGGTGCCGGAAGAGGGAACTGGGGAGTACAGACTGATGAATTTGCCCAGTTAGCACTTCTTTTGACCACCCTCTGCACATGGATTCTGTTTTTACTATTTTGATGAATATTTATTGTTGTGTATTTCTTTTCTCTCTTGAATTTTACTTAGGGCAACTGATGAAGTGAATGAAACGGCCAAGAATTTTGGTGATGAAAAGCCTTCAGGTGAGGATGATGTTGCTGCAGATGGAAACAAGGAGAATCCTGCTAATGAAGCTGAAGAAAAAGAGCCTGAGGATAAGGTGATTGTTCAAGTTTATTTCAAGTGTTCTGATTTTATCTTTACCTGCTTCTGTAAATGTCTTATAATTTTTACTTTATCACTAGACAAGTAGAAGATTTGTCACTTATAACTGGCATATTATCAGATTGTAATTGTGCATATGATCATAGATGTAAAGTGACTTACATTTTACAGGAAGATTCTGGAGGCTGTTGAATGAATGATAATCTAATAAAGTTTAGCTCAACCTTTCTGCTATGGGTTCTCATTCATTGCTTTGGATCTTTATTTTTTTTATTGTTTTTGTACTACTTTTTTGTTGTGCACTTCTGAAATTTAACCGTGAATTTTGAGAACTCCCATGATTATTCAATTCATAGTCACAGAAAGAAAGTCTCACTTTGCTTAATTTTCATTTCCATTATTTAAATATGACAATTTTCCTTTTCAAATTTGGGTGACATCTTCTGCTGTGTATTTATACTTCTTGCATTTCTTAACATATGCCTTTTATTTCTGGTTTTGTATGTAGAAACCCTAGTGAATGCTTTTAGTGTGTTTAAATTTTATAGCTTAATAGTATTTTTTTTTCCTGATGGATAGGAGATGACTCTCGAGGAATATGAAAAAGTGCTAGAAGAGAGAAGGAAGGCTTTGCAAGCACTTAAGACTGAGGAGAGAAAGGTAGATACTAAAGTTTTTGAATCCATGCAGCAGCTGTCAAACAAGAAAGACAATGATGACATCTTTATTAAGCTGGTAAGGCTTATGGCTCTATGTTTCAATTCTAGTTTAGTTTTACATATTAAATTTGTTTTACTAATACTTGATGTTTGTCTCATTTGGATTGTTTATTTGAAGGGATCTGATAAGGGCAAGTGCAGAGAGACTCTTGAGAAGGAAGATAAATCCAAAAAGGTGTGACTTAATGACTTTGTTGCTTTTGTCTATCTATGACTACAGTTGGTTAATAGTTCCATTACTTCTGATCATTTAATTAACAATTCCATTGCTGAAATTGCTATTTCTGGACAAGGCTTGTAGTTAAGTGTTAATTCCTTATTGAATTTATTCGACCCTTGTCATTGACATTTTTTAGTCTGTGATATTGGCAGCATTACATGTGATATATTTCTTCTTTACTTTAGATTTTGGATCATATCATGCTCATGGCCATGAGTTTTTAGTTTTTCATATCTAATAGATTTGGTTGCCGTTTTCCTCCATTTTGTTTATTGGATTTCATGTTTTTAGTCTGTCAGCATCAATGAGTTTCTGAAGTCCCCAGAGGGTGAAAGTTACTATAACCTGGGTGGGCGTGGACGCGGTCGTGGGCGTGCACGTGGTGCAAGAGGAGGTTATGGTGGCTATGCAACTTCTAACATTCCAGCTCCATCAATTGAAGATCCTGGGCAATTCCCTACTTTGGGTGTCAAGTGAGAATTTCCAGTAATGTGCAGACATTTTTATGTACTACCTCCTCTCAATTTTGGTTCACTGCTTTGAAGCAGGAAAAAGAACTATGGTAATTGGATTTCCTGTATGGGCATTTTTTTTATAGCGTCTTAAAATGTAAATTTAGATTGTTTCTTTGTGGCCCCCTTATTATCTTATAATAGACGATGACATTCCCCTCTTTTTTAGATTCAACATGATAGATATTCTTTAAATTTTTTTGGTTCCGGATTATGTTAATTTATTTACCGTCTCGGATACGTTTACCCAACTTTGCGTAAATACATACCTATAAATGCCTATGTTTATGTGTTTTCCAATATTGGCCAGCACCATGAGTGTTTAAGGATATAGGTTTTTCCAATAAAAAATGTTTTTTTTAATAAATTAAGCAGTTTTCTGTATTTGTGTTTATCTAAACTGTTTTTTCTTAAAATAAAAAAAACACCACCTCTGTTTTCAAATATAAGATTCTTCTTTTAAATTTGTTTGTCTTTTTTATAAGATCTTTTTCAAATTGTCTTTTATATTAATTATTTTTTCATTAAAATATTCTTAATTACTTTACAAAAATTTATCACTCAATGTTATGAATTAAAAATAATGTATTTCCTCTTATAAGAATTGGAGAAGATTAATACAGATGAATGAAAAATGTAGGAAGTAATTAAGTGAAATAGAAAGATGGTGAAATTTAATAATTTGAAGGGTAATTTTAAAAACTAATATAAATTACTAACAAATTTAATGCAACTAAATCAAATTTTTTATATTTAGTTTTTTTTTTTTTCTTTTAAGAAGCAAGTTTTTATCTGTATTAGTTTAAGTTTAAAGATACTGATCCATTATGAATATCGTGACTGTTGGACATATCTTGACCAGTTATTTAAAAAATTACGTTTCCTATCACTGCAATGTGAAGCTACTAATAATATGGTTGGGGTCAGTGGTGTGGAAGGTTAAACAGAGTAAACCTGCTATCCTTGTTTCCGGGTAAATTTGGTGTCCATGTCACGGCAATGAATAAGGATAGGATAACAATCTCGTGGACGGCGTCAAAGTTCGTTAAAAGTCAGCAATGCTATTCAATCTTAATTCTAAGAGGCAAGAAAATTTTCAATGGTTTAAAAATTTGATTTTTCTCCTTGACAGGGTATAAACCTAACTTAAATATTTACCGTGAAGGGCAAGCTACACTTGCAGCACCGGTCTAAACGGTACTACTGACTGACTTTGCAGTCGTGACATTTTACCGTGTCTTGCAAAAGTCAAACGAACGCGTCTTCATTCATGAAAGGCTTGTTTGTTTGTTTACTTATACCACAAAGTATAGAAATAGAACACCATTTCTCCAAATCCCATTAATACATATGGCTGCACAAACTGTTCTTATTTGTGTTACCGTTATCCTTCTCCCCTTGCTGCAGCTTCCATATGTCTCAGCGAATAATGTTAGCATTGGTGAGACACTTGTTGCAGGTAACGGGGGTAAGCAATGGCTTTCTCCATCACAGGACTTTGCATTTGGATTTCATCAGCTTGACAATGACCTTTACTTGCTTGCCATGTCGTACCAAAATATACCTCATGACTCTTTCATTTGGTATGCAAACGGAGACAACCCTGCTCCTAAAGGATCAATACTAGAGCTAAATCAATACACTGGACTAGTGCTCAAGAGCCCTCAAGGTGTTGAGCTATGGACATCACAGCTCATATCAGGTACAATTTCCTACGGACTAGTGAATGACACGGGCAACTTCCAGCTTCTGGATGAGAATTCACAGGTGTTGTGGGACAGTTTCAGTAATCCAACTGATACTTTGGTGCCTACTCAAATCATGGAGGTAAAAGGCACACTTTCATCTCGCCAGAAAGAGGCCAACTTCTCACGAGGAAGGTTTCAATTTCGCTTGCTTCCAGATGGTAACGCTGTGCTTAATCCTATAAATTTGCCTACCAATTATACTTATGATGCTCACTACATCAGTGCCACTTATGATCCGAACAACACAACAAACTCTGGTTTCCAAGTGATTTTTGATAATTCAGGCTTGTACATATTGAAGAGGAGCGGTGAGAAGGTTTATATTACAAATCCAAAAGATGCGCTCTCAACTGATTCCTATTATTATAGAGCAACCATTAATTTTGATGGAACTTTCACCATATCAAATTACCCTAAAAATCCAGCTTCAAATCCAAGCTGGACAGTTATGAAGACACTGCCAGACAACATTTGCATGAATTTGATAGGAAAGACGGGTGGTAGTGGGGTCTGTGGATTCAATAGTATCTGCACTCTCGAAGCTGACCAAAGACCAAAGTGCAGTTGCCCAGAAGGTTATTCTCGTCTTGATTCAACAGATGAGTATGGCAGCTGCAAACCAAATTTGGAACTCGGTTGTGGAGCAAGTGGACAAAGCTTGCAAGGAGATCTGTACTTCATGAAGGAAATGGCAAATACTGATTGGCCCGAATCAGATTATGAATTGTATAAACCTTACAATTCAGAAGACTGCAAGACTTCTTGCTTGCAAGATTGCTTATGTGCTGTTTCTATTTTTAAAGATGATAGCTGCTACAAGAAGACGCTGCCTCTCTCAAATGGAAGACGGGATAGAGCAGTAGGGGCATCTGCTTTCATTAAGTTGATGAAAAATGGTGTTTCATTAAGTCCTCCAAATCTATTCATTGAAGAGAAGAAATATAAAAATGATCAAGATACTTTGATAACTGTGATATCAGTCCTTTTGGGAGGTTCTGTCTTTTTCAATCTGGTCAGTGCTGTATGGATTGGTTTCTACTTCTACTACAACAAAAAGAATTCTACCAATAAAACTGTTACAGAAAGCAATTTGTGCAGTTTCACCTTTGCAGAGCTTGTGCAAGCAACAGATAACTTCAAAGAGGAATTGGGAAGGGGGTCTTGTGGCATTGTCTATAAAGGAACAACAAATTTGGCTACTATTGCAGTCAAGAAGCTAGACAAGGTGCTCAAAGACTGCGATAAGGAATTCAAAACAGAAGTGAATGTGATAGGCCAAACTCATCACAAAAGCTTGGTTCGCCTGCTTGGATATTGTGATGAGGGACAACACCGGATTCTGGTGTATGAGTTCCTGAGCAATGGAACTTTAGCAAACTTCCTCTTTGGAGATTTCAAACCAAATTGGAACCAAAGAGTCCAGATTGCCTTTGGGATTGCAAGAGGGCTGGTCTACTTGCATGAGGAATGCTGCACCCAAATCATCCATTGTGACATAAAGCCACAAAATATACTTCTTGATGAGCAATACAATGCAAGAATATCAGATTTTGGGTTGTCAAAGCTACTAATGATTAATGAAAGCCACACACAAACTGGCATTCGAGGAACAAAAGGGTATGTTGCGCCAGACTGGTTCAGGAGTGCACCGATCAGTACCAAAGTTGATGTCTACAGTTTTGGTGTACTGCTTCTGGAGATCATTTGCTGCAGGAGAAATGTAGATGGTGAGGTTGGCAATGAAGAGAAGGCCATTTTAACTGATTGGGCTTATGACTGTTATAGGGCTGGAAGAATTGACATACTGGTTGAAAATGATGACGAGGCTATCGATGACACAGATAGGCTTGAAAGGTTTGTGATGGTAGCTATTTGGTGCCTTCAAGAGGATCCCTCTCTCAGGCCACCAATGAAGAAGGTGATGTTAATGCTGGAAGGAATAGCTCCAGTCACAAGTCCCCCAAGTCCCTGCCCTTATACCTCTGTGTCTGTTAGTTGTGGTTGAAAATAGTTTCATTTCTTGTCTTGCTTTTACGTTATGTGGATTTGTGATTAGATGTTGCTATTCATTTTAATTCCCTTTGTGTATGTAGCTGCTCATAGAACATCAATTTCTGATGATTAATGAGGTCTGAAATTCCTACACAGTTCTTAAATATTTATGCTTTATTGACCAAAACCAAACATCTATTGTCTGCCATTTTCATTAAAGAATTGTATTCAAAAGATTCAATCTCGTTGGAAAACAAAGCTCCGAAATAGAAATATATTCTTCTAAATTGCAAGCATATGTTAACAAAGTTGCCACGCTTACAAAAAGATCGGTTTAAGATATTTCCAGTCTTAGTTACGGTCGTTTTTTTTTTCTTCCCGTTTATGATTCATTATGATGACTTTTAAATAATTTGTCGTGATTTAGCCTAAACTGATTAGATATATGATGATATATCCACAGCAGCATCGTCCCTCTGCAACTGATATGCAAAGTATGACCATTTTACATAGGAGTAATGTCAGAATTTTTATAGTAGAGAGAGATCGGAACGATAAATTAAAAAAAAGGGTTCAACATTTAGTTTTATGTATGAAGAGAAATTAATTATATAAAATTAATAACTTAAATAAAAATATCTTTCCAAGACTTTGAATTAAAATTTTTCCAAGACTTGGAACAATGAATGGGTCACATTCTCTCTCCGCCTCTCACTCACTCCACAGAGCAGAAGCTTCATTGATCCATATCCTCATCACATGGAGAAAGGATGGACGTTAATTGTTACAACAGTACTATGAACTCAAAGCTTCTTTCTCAGCAAGGCTCGGTGTGGTTTTGTCCCTCCCATAGGCCCTCTCCTTCCATATGTATGCCACTTCCTCAAATGTCAATCCTTTGGTCTCTGGCATCAAGAAGATGACAAAAACAATTGCAATGACAGATACCACCACAAGAATGATGAAACTCTCTCCAAGCCCTATGGCGTCAACCACTGAAAGGAAGCTGGTGGACATGATGACACTGCAAATCCAGTTCACGGTTGCTGACATGCCACCACACAAGCCTCTATAAGCTTCAGGGTAAATCTCTGAGTTCACAGTCCATGGCACAGGACCCATTCCGGGCGCAAAGAAAAGAATATACAAAGCCAAACCCAAGATA
The DNA here is from genome assembly GCA_007407185.1 of Glycine tomentella. Classification (NCBI taxonomy): domain Eukaryota; kingdom Viridiplantae; phylum Streptophyta; class Magnoliopsida; order Fabales; family Fabaceae; genus Glycine; species Glycine tomentella. Next base: position 1,127,888 of record PYAF01000353.1, read on the forward strand.
GCAATCCATCCAAGTGTTTGATCTGTGTTGCCATGTCCCATAAGATAGCAGGATGTGGAGAGAATGATCAAGGACACAAGCACGCCAGACAAGCTACCAAGAGCGAGATTTTTGCGGCCGGAGACGTCGATGAGGTAGATGCCAAGGATTGTGCCAGCAGCATTCATGCCAGAAACAATGAGGGAAAGGAAGAGAGCTGATTGGTTTGATTTGAAACCGGCCATCTGAATGATGGTGGGACTGTAGTACATAATGATGCTGATACCAGCAAACTGCTGCAGAGCCTGAAGTCCAGCTCCGAAAGTGAATGCAACTCTGATTTCTTTGTTGGTGAAAACATCAGTGTACTTGACTGTGGCCTTGGTCTCTAGCTCCTGCACAAGAAGATCTTCAAGAATTTGGATCTCGTCCTCCAAGCGAGGAGAGGAGTAGATCTTAGAGAGGACATGAATGGCTTCCTCTCTTCTGTTCTGCATGAAGAGCCATCTAGGGGACTCGGGGAGAAAGGAAATGAGGAAAAACTGAAGGAGAGCTGGCAAACCAGCGAGTCCAAGCATCCAACGCCATGTCCCGGGAACTCTGGTGAGGCCATAGTTGACGATGAAGGAGAGAAACTGGCCACCAGTGATCATAAGTGTGTTAGCGCTAACAAGTCCTCCTCTGATTTCAGATGGAGATACTTCTGCAATGTAGACAGGAGCGGTAACAGAGGCCGCGCCAACACCCAGCCCCACCAGAAAACGACCAAATATTATCACGTAAGGGTTGCCTGCCAAAGCCATTATTACTGACCCTGCGCCAAAGCATATGTCCGCAATCATAGTGGCGCTCTTGCGTCCCAGACGATCATTGATCACGCCACCAATTGCAGCACCGAAAATTGCACCAATCAACGCCATCCCAACAATTACTTCCTGAATGAAGCTGCTATTCCTCACCAGCTCGAAATCCTCTTTTATGTAAAGAAGAGCGCCGGACACAACACCTGCATTATTCATATGTTAATTAATTGTCCATGCATGTGCATGATGCATGCAGGTACGTATACGTACCAGTATCGTAGCCGAATAGAAGACCACCGAGGCCAGCGGCGAAAGTGATACCAACGATGTAGGGGTTCTGGAAAAAGTTGATTTTGCGTTCGGGATGCATCTCCAAGTAACCTGAGCTTCCCGCTCTCATCGACATCCCCATTCCCATTTCGGCCACCATTTTCTTGTTTATTAGCCGGCAAGAGAATTAAGGTAACTATGCAAGGAAATACTAATGATGCATGCAATGCATAATTGCAACATGGAGGTGAGACAACGTTTTTATAAACCTAGGAGGCGCCAAATTTGGCGTCCTTAATTAATTAACTGCCTTGACGATCAAATTAAGGAAAGACGGCTCTGGATCAAACTAGCTTTTGTAACTACCTTTCTATGTCTGTCTCTCTGTCCACTCTATTTATGGCTTCCCTTGTACCCTAACCTCAAAACCATTTCTCTGTCTCCCCATCATTTCTTTTATTACACATATATACTCAACTAATAAACGTCTTCCTTTTATTACACATGTCTACCTTCTATTCTAACTAATAACTGATTAATTAGTTGTTATTTCTTACTATCATTTCAAATAAAATTGAGATGTCATGTCAATAATACCATTTCATAAGAAATACTTTAAACTCTTGTAACCTTATTTCTTTAATTTATATTATTTTAGATAATATTATACCGTACAAATTTTAAATTTAGATTAAAAAACTTTCTAATTTATTAATAAATTCTTCATTATAATTTTTATAATTTAAAATCAAATTAAAATAAAAGGCCAAATAGAAATAAGGAGAATGAGAAAAATTGATATTTGATGTAGCTAGGTATGAAGTAGATTGAATGTCCTCATTTTTATAGTACTGTTATCATAGAATACTTTGCATTGGGGGTGATTCATCATGCTATCAAGTATCAAGCACATCTATTCTATACTATTACTCTTCATAAAAAAAAAAAAAGGGTTCAGCCGGAACACATGTCAATATTATTAGATAAGAAAAAAATTCCCACCTAAACACATTCCTCTATTTTTAATAGTTCTTCATTTTTTTTATTAGATTCTTTTTAAAAATATAAAAAAGCAGAACGTGAACGACTGCATGCAATGGCTTTTCACAATAGGTTCAAAAATCAAATTTGAAACTTTTTTCTTTCTCTCGAGGAAAAATCTTTTATCTATCACAATTCTTCCTTCTTTCTCTCATCCTTCTTCACAAAAATTGATGAATTTGAAAATTGAAATACAAAAGACACGAGATTCACTCACCCACTCACGTTATCTTCTTCCCACAACCTCTCAACGGAGACCCTTTCGATCATCGGTTTTGGCACCGTTTGCCTCGTTAGGTAGTGGTTTGAAAAAATAAACCGATTAACTTGCTTAATTTTCACCCTCTTCTCTACATTTCCTCTAATTTTTGTTTTGAGAAAATCCCAACTTAGTCAAACTAGAGATGCATAAAAGAAAAAGCTTCAGTTTCCTCTTCTAGTCACTGGGGACACACCGTTTACGACATGCCTAGACCGTGGTTTGGAAAAATAAATCGGTTGCAAATGAGGGGTTTCTCTTGCTTTATTTATTTTTCTTTTTCAATTTTTTGTTCGTATATGGTGTGTTGTTTGTTGCAGATGAGGGGGTTTCATGGAGGGGCATTCACAACTACGTTTTATTTTGAAGAAAAAATAACCTTTCTAATACTCTAAATAGTTCAGTTTGAGATTAGAAGATTTTTTCCTGTTTGAGTTATTTAAGGTAACATTGCTCTTGAAAAGCATTGCTTTTAGATAATAGTGATGAGAAATAAGTTACTTTTTTTTATGTTTTCTTTTATGTTTGTCATTGTACTCTCTCAAAAGCAATGAACTCTTACACTGTTATAATTTTTCACACTAAACAATTCATTATTTCGCACAAATTTTGAACAATCGTGAGTTTTTCCTTTGCTTTTGATTTGTGAAAACCTTCTTTCTTTGCAAAAGTCACAAAATAAAACTTTTCTTCAGGAATTGTTGATATACCAAAGAGAATTGATTTTGTGACAGGAAGATGAAGAAAGCAAGCTAAGGAAAAGTCCTGTATTTCAAACACACTAGCATGTCAAAAATTTGTTTTTACTTTGGTTTTGATTTGGTTATTTTGATATTTTTCTTGGTTTGTAAAATGTGTTTTTGACTTATGTTTTTACTTTTTTCTACTATTTTTTTATATTACAAATGAGTTGATGTGCCCATGTTCTGATCTTCTTTCTAAAAATTTGAAAATGAATTTGTTGCATGTTATGTTGTTTATATCATTTTATTATCTCATGAAAAATTCAGAAATTAAAATACCAATTTGGTTAGGGTTCCATATCTATAAAGCTTTGGCTCAAGCACTCAATTCAGGTATAATAATTTCCTTCCACGGTAAAGATAAAAGCGTCTTCAGATATTGTTAGCACAACTAATGTTCATTTGATTTTTGTAACATGCATTTTTTTAGCTTACGCACATCTTATGTAGTGAGCTGATCTTAATAATAAAAAAAAAAATTTAGCCTTAAAAATAAAAATAAAACTGAACCATGACTTATGGACAATTCTTGCCCACAAGTTTTGTGAACTAAAGTTTATGTTTCATGGAATAAATCATGTGTTTTATGATACCTATGAAAGGAAACCCAAGTTTTCATTATTCAATTTTGTGTTATGCATTTCAAAACCAATCCAGGATAACTATGTTATATACATATAAATTTAATAATGTTATTAAATTTAATAATAAAGTGATTATTATTAAATTTGGATCAAGCTTAGTTGTGGTTGTAGCGCATCAACAATATCCTAATTTTCCTTTAAAAAAAAAACAATATCCTAATTTTAAATTTTGGATCGATGAAGCATTTATGATTAACTAACTTATTTTATTTATTATTATTTGGTTATTTTCATATTACGCCATTTATTTTCAACCATTATACTATTTGTAATATTTATTTTATTATTTTAGATTATGCTTCAAGATATTGAAATTGTTAGATAATAGGTTTATTTTATTTTATATTATTTTTTATGATATTTTTTTGGTCTTGGGTTGTGTACTCCAACTCAAATCCTTGGTTAAAGACTAATTGTATAAGTTATATTATTTTTTAATAATAATTGAAAGTAAAAAACACAATTAAAATAATTGATCCATAAATAAAATTGTAAGTGTTTAAAATTAATTAGAAACTAAATTTATAAATATCCAAAATATATTTGTCAACAAAATACAGTTTAAATTCATATAAAATATCACATTAAAGTGTTTATTTTGTGATTTTGTATTTATAACTATTTCAATAAATAATTTATTAAGCATTTATTAGTAAATAACCTAATCTTTCAACTATCATCTATTAGATACAAATTTTTTATTACCAATTAACTTTTCAATTTTCAACTATCATCATTTTTATTCTACTTCACCTTTGAAAAAAATAATTAAGGTGCTTGCTTTACCAATAACAACTGTGACTTTTTGCAGTGGATCAAAGCCGCAACACTGAAAAGTGAAAAATAGCTGTGAACCTGTGTTATTACCGTGTCAGTGTATCTCTGATACAGTGACAAAACGGCATAGAAAAAATAAAATAAAATAAAAGGAGAGTAGAAGACGCCAAGAATTTTATTTTTCTGAGAAAAATAGTAAAATACAATTAATGATGCATCATGTCAAAGACTGAAAGTCTGAAACAAATAAAAATGGGAAAATGAAAAATCATTAGCTTTCGGAAGCAGAACTTGGACTGATCCTCTCTCTCTCTCTCTCTCTCTCAACTCCTCTTCCTTTCAATTTAATCCAACAATAATAATTATTCGCAAAAAAACGTTGAACAGATACCATCATCATTCACATCATCACCCACCTCATCAGAATTTCAAGGTGCGCTCCCTTCATTTTCTGCTATAGTGTTTGGTAGCATGAGCAAAACAACAATACCTTTTTCTTTTACAATTAATCTTCTTGAGATTGGATTTGGTGTCTTCTTTTTTATTCGTTTCGGCATTAGGGGGTTGCTAGGTTGGTGTCAAATTAGTCTTTCGCTTGTCAAAGTGTGCTGCTTTGACTTTTATGCACTTTTTATTTGTTGCCAAGTTAGCGTTTTCCGCGACTTCAGTTTGTGGGCACACTGGATTGTTCCAAAGTTTGTGTTTTTGTAACTGCAGTTTTTTTTTTTAATCACGTACTGTAGTTTTTTTTTTCAACTGTTTCAGATTTGTTTTCTGTTAGTATCTCTGGAAGTTCAGGAATTCTCTAGATTTGAATTTTTTCAATTTCATTTTTGTCAAAGTTGAGTTTGCTGATCATCCCTCATGTGAAGCGACGTGTCTCTTTCTTTTGCAATTTATGTTTTGATTGAAAGTAGTTTAGTTAGTCTGCCTCCAGTCAAGCAAAGATTGTGTTTTTGATTCTGTGAAATATTTATTTTCTTAGGTCTTGTATTGCAAGGTTATTGAGGATATGATTGTGTGTGTGGAGTAGAGCCGGTGTTTTTGTAGACGATGAGAAGGGAACAGCAAGAGGGATGCCGAGCTTTGATTCACAATTGCCCAATTCCAATCCAAGGTACATTTCCTCTTAGGCCTAGCAGTTACTATTAGTATTAGATTTCATTGTTTCAGAAGCGGTAGGACCTAAATTCGGTGTAGTATGCACCTTCATAAATGTTAAATCTGTCCCATTTTATGAAATCCTACTGTATACCTTTCCCCGCCTAAATTTCTTTTGTTCCACCGGTCCTTACTCCTTTAATGGATATTTGGATTAATTGTCTTGGCAATAATAGAATATTCACAGTGAGGAGAAAAAACATCTTGGATTACTAGTCTATTGCAATGTTCTAGTTTTTGTTTTTGCATCTGTCTAGTTTTGGGAAGACTTGTGTTTTATGTGGTGTTTGTCTGAAAAGAAAGACATGAACTGACTTGTGTTAGGCTGTTAGCTGAAATCTGACATATGGTTTTTTCAGCTATACAGAGGGAAGCACAATTGATTCTTTTTGTGTGTTTGACTTTGATCAATCAGTTGGATATCGCATAGAGGATGTTGTTGCCTTGAGGGGAAGTAAGTATTCTTATTGTTGGAGATTCCATATTGACTAGTGATATAATGTATGTAATATAAGTGAGGGGCAACCCTAACTTCATGACTAACTTTTGGGGTTGAATTAGGTTTAAACCCAATTTATAAGAATGTATTAGAGCCTATTTTAGTAGTCATTGTTGGGCCTATTGAGCCACTTGTTATCGGGTTATTGTATCACCTACAGGTTACAGATGTCTAGTTTTGTAGTTCTGTAAACTTCATGCTTGAGATGTCTAGCCCTTGATGAGAGGGGTGTGTTAGAGATCCCATAATGACTATTGATATGGCCAAAATATTGTGTATAAGTAGGGGGAAACCCCTCATGAGCTAGCTTTAAGGGTTGAGTTAAGCCCAAACCTAAATTCTAACATGGTATTAGAGTCTATCCTATTAATTGTTGTTGGGCCTATTGGGACACCTGTTATTGAACCATCTGCATACGTCCAATCCTGCAAACTTCACGCTTGAGGAGTCCAATTTTCAGCATGAGTAGGGTGTGTTAGAGATCCCACATTGACTAGCGATTGATATATGTTAGTGCATTAGTTCTCATAATCTCATCAATTGCATGACAAGGATAGCATTGATAAATATATGGCAAACTGCTGTGAAGGATAAGACAAAGTAATAGTAATACACTCACAGATGCACAGTGCTAGAAGATACACAGGCTGGTACTCTTGAGTAAAGAGCTAGATATCTAAGTTTATAATCTGATTGATCTGTTTTTTTTATATTCTTGCTAACATGTATAGACTTTTTCTTCATCCTTTCATTCTCTAATAATATTATCTGATTATCTGATATGTGATTCAGACTCAGTTTTTGACTCACTAAAAGTAAGCAGCCAAACAATTTCTCGGGGTCCTGTTGAAGTTGATTCCTTTGATAAGGTTAGTGTTTCTTGTTCTTTTTGTCTATTGAACTTTCAGCTTGGAAAATTAGGTGATTGGTAGCTGGTTAAAACATATTCCTTTATTTCACAATTTTTCTTTCTTTTCTCTTTGCAATTTAGTTACCTACTTCACTCAATAAAAACCCATTAGCAAGCCAAACAGAGCGACAAAGATTGCAATTACAAAAGGTTCAATTATCAAATCTGGTCAGTGGGGATACGGAACACCAGGAAGAGTTTGCCATGGCTGACGCCAGTCCTAGAACTGATATTTCTACTGATGTTGACACTGATGATAAGAATCCACGGGTGAAGTTGCATTTTACATTTCATGCAATTTTCTTTTTTCTTGATTTTGAACCTGTTTAGATTGAACTCATCATCAAGGATTCAACTTTTCCTTCTGTTCCTTAAAATAGAGGTTTTTTAGTTGATATTCCTTACAATCTGACATTTGTGCATTCCTTGTGTACAGTTTGATAGAAGTCAGTCCCATGTTGCTGTGGCTTCTGACTCCAGTGACAGATCAAAGGATAAATCAGATCAGAAGGTAAAGTATATTTTAAAGACTAAATGGCCGCTTTGGCACACTAAAGATATATGCAACATGAATTGCCCCTCCAATTATATATACATCAAATGGCCCTCTGAAGGAATATACAACATCTAGTTGGTCCTTTAACGACTAAATGACACCATTAATAAAAATTGAAGGACCAGTGTTGATGTCAACTGATAAATGGACAATCACTGTAATATTGTGTATATAATTGAAGGACCAAAATGAATGTTTACTCTATTTTAAATTTTGTTATGCGGTTAATATCTAAAATTTTAAATGGTATTTGTTACATGATCATTGATTTTTTAATTATTGCAGACTCTCCGGAGGCTTGCTCAGAATCGTGAGGCAGCAAGAAAAAGTCGGTTGAGAAAGAAAGTAGGAATATGTACTTACATATTTTTTGTTAATATTTATCTTTTTTCTGTTTTCTTCTTTCTCCATTCATTGTAAATCACAAAGACAGGATTTATTCTTAATGGGCATATATAAATTTGATGGTGATTTTGCATGTAGTTCTGATTCTCGTGGTGGTTTATATTCTCATCTATGTGATTGTATGTATTTGGATGATCAGTTTGGGTCTACAGATTATGTAGGCCTGTTGGCAAACTGAGAGTACAATGGACATTGATTTTGTTCTAGTATAACATTTTTTTCATAGAAAGATCAATTTGTCAAAAGGGAAGGTGGAAAGACCAACTAGAGGTAAAATAAGATATCGTCAAAAATGGAAAATCGTAAATACAACAAGGAATATGAAAATACTCAAAAATTCAGCTAGACTGCTCCTGGTTGTTTGCTTAACTCTCCCAGGTAGGGTACTCAACAATACAGTTGAAGTATACTTCCTTTTATGGTGAGAAAATACACACAAAATCAGTACCCACTTTCTTTGAGCTCTGACTAATTTAAACATATATTGTAGTAATTAAATATTGTGGGTACTGCATTTATTTTTACCCTCTCTAGTGTTATATCACTGGCAGTTAGCTGGATTTTTCTTCCTAACTTCACTTAGAATGGTAACTGGTTATTTTTAATGAGTAGGGTAGCAGTGCAATCCAATGATTCTTATATTGTTTTAATTTGTTTGGCCTCTATGATTCATTTTAGAAATAATTATTTTTACATCACCCTACTTAAATTAAAATGCAATACTTGATACAATAATGTCATTACTCCACAGGCTTATGTTCAACAGCTTGAAAGTAGTCGCTTAAAGTTAACCCAACTGGAGCAAGAGCTTCAGCGAGCTAGGCAGCAGGTAGGGTTCAATTATTTATTGGAATTATTTTCCGTCTTTTTTTTTTATTTTTATAATGACACTTTGGCCAAGCAATGGGTATGACATGCTCAATTTAAACTTAAATCTTGTGTTCTTTTCCTGTAGGGAATCTTTATATCAAACTCAGGTGATCAAGCACATTCAATGAGTGGAAATGGTATCCTTCTTTCTTAAATATTTTATTCATTCCACAAGTTTTAATATCAATATGACCATAAAAAGTAGTGGTATTATTTGTGTCTGTTGTGTTATACCAAACTATTTCAGGAATGTTTTCATTTCTCCTGTTATATGAGATAATAAAAAACTATGTTGTTTTATAGGGGCTATGGCATTTGATGTAGAATATGCAAGATGGCTGGAAGAGCAGAATCGACAAATTAATGAGCTAAGAGCAGCTGTAAATTCCCATGCAGGTGATACAGAACTTCGCATGATTATCGATGGTATAATGGCACATTATGATGAGATATTTAGGCTGAAGGCTGATGCAGCTAAGGCTGATGTCTTCCATTTGTTGTCTGGAATGTGGAAGACACCAGCAGAGAGGTGTTTTCTATGGCTTGGTGGTTTTCGGTCATCTGAACTCCTCAAGGTGTGCTGATTTGTGACCCTTCGGTTTGCTGTTTGCATGGTTTGTTGAAAGATATTGTGTCTTTTCTAAAAAGTAGTTTTACTTGGTAACATACAGAGTAAAATCTCTTGCAGATTTTGGGATAAATATAAGATACCCAACTTGTTTTAATCTGAGAGTTCTGTAAAAGAGAAGAAATCGTACTCACATTGCATCTACATTTATAGTTGCTTACTGATATTGCTGGTTGATCAAGAATTTAGAATGTTGGATTTAGCATTCTTATTATTGTGCTAGGAGTTTTATCATATTAGGACTTTTAATAATAATTGTATTACACTTGTACTTGCTAGAATATTAGTCTAAATATGTTTGTTAGGTTACTCTATGAATAACCGTACCATCACATCATATTAGCAGTGTTGTTAAATCGTAGAGTCTACGTAGAATCGGTGGGATGAGTTAAATCGTAAAATCGTAAAAACGTAAATTGTATATAAGAGTCTACTTCAAGGGGGTGCAAAACTCAAAAGCCCATTTCGAAAATGTTATATCAAACTGCAGAAAGAAAAAAATGGGTGCAGAAAGCAATGAGGCCCAAATAACTAAACCTA
>PYAF01000353.1:1138072-1155198 GCA_007407185.1 Glycine tomentella
AATGGACCAGAAGAGAAGATTTTTTTTTATACCCACTGAGTCAACTCGGCGAGTCAACCGAGTTAACCGAGTTGACTCGCGAGTTCACCGGTTTTACCTCCAAAAACGATTCTACTACCGAGTCGACTCGGTTTAGGGCGCTAACTCGTTAACTCGGACGATTCCACCGAGTCGACTCGCCGATTTAACAACACTGCATATTAGTATCATTCAGATTCCTATTTCTCTCTTCTCTGCTTTTATATCTCCTTCCTATAATTTCAAAACAATGTTATGACATTTTTACATGATAATGCCTGTTTCTCTCATGGTTTATATCTGTCTTAGAACTTCCTAAATACCTGTTTCTCTCATGATTATTGTGAATTTGTGATAAACTGAATTTTTATTTGTGAGGTCTAGAGGCAGTTAGTTGTTTGACCCTTGACTTGAGTGGCATGAATTTGGTTGCAGCTCCTGGTAAATCAGTTGGAACCTCTGACAGAGCAACAGTTAGTGGGTATTACCAACTTGCAGCAATCTTCCCAACAGGCCGAAGATGCATTGTCTCAGGGCATGGAAGCATTGCAACAGTCCCTTTCTGAGACATTAGCCACTGGATCACTTGGCTCCTCTGGTTCATCAGGCAATGTGGCAAATTACATGGGTCAAATGGCTATGGCCATGGGTAAACTAGGGACACTTGAGGGGTTCATTAAGCAGGTAAACTTTTCTTACATGTGCGCGATCAGTTTGGTTCATTTTTCTCAAAGAAAATGCTCTTTCATACAGCATTTCATGGCAGATTATTGATAACAAACATCACTATTAAAATAACTTAGCTCTGTTCATTTTTGTGGTGGTCATTTGAAAGGCTGACAATTTGCGCCAGCAGACGTTGCAACAAATTCACCGCATATTGACAACTCGGCAATCGGCTCGTGCACTACTTGCAATACATGACTACTTTTCTAGGCTGCGTGCCCTTAGCTCTCTTTGGCTTGCCCGCCCAAGAGACTGATGGGTGGTAAATAGTTTGTCATTAATTTTCATGGATCTGGCACCAGAATCATTTGTCATAGGTTTTTCACTCTTGCAATTTTACTGTGTTGTAGTTTTCATATTACTGATATTAGTGTTTCAGTAAGTTATAATTCAGAAACTGAATTGGTGACATGACAAGGGTATTTTGTTTTTTGTTTATTACTACTAATGTGATAATATTGTCCATTGTAACACAGTTGAAAGGATTTAGATTATTTTTTACAAAATTGCTGCGATGCGATAAATTTGAATGTTTTGTTTTGTTGCTAGAATTTTTGCATATATCTGAATTTGTATAACTTGGAAAAAATGTGTTTTGAATTCTTATACTCTCGACAAATATGGTTAAGGTTTCTATATTTTCATATTGATAAATGGTCCTCAAACATAAAAAAAGCGAATATAGTCCATTCTTTTTAAGGATTCATCATGTTTTTAAATTTAGCTTTTAACCGAAAGTATAGGGAAACAAAAAGATTTCATATAACCTTGTAGTTCACAAGAAAAATGGTTTGAGATTACAACATTTGGTTGTCACTCCTTATTGGCATCTCACTTTTTTTTTCTTCTTGTTACTGAATATTCTCTAGCTGTTGCCAATAGTGGGTGAGATATGTGTCCAGAACCAGAAAGTTCCATAATTGATTGAGAGAATGCTCTGTTGGGAAGGTAAAATGCATTAATGCAAAGTAGGCAGAAAAATCAAAATAATATTTTTTTAATAAAAAATTATTAATTTGGGACTGTTTTGAAACTATTTACCAATATGGAGTGGTTACGTTAAAATTTGGACGTGACTAAATTCGTCGCTAAATTGGTCACTAATTCGGTCGCTAACAGTTTTTTAAAGAATATTGTATTTTTTTTTATTTTTTATGTTTGCAACGACAAATTCTGTCTCAAAAACTGTTAGCGACTGAAATAAAAAACTAAAATTGGCGTAATTTAATTTGACATAAAATATCATTTAATATTATTAATTGTTATTTTTATCTAATTTTAAAGTATTTTTAGACCGATCTTCATCATAGATATAATCTTTTTTACTTTTTTTAATATTATTTTATTTAAAATATATCATACACATTTTGGATAATTAAGCTTGAGCCCCAAGTTATAAAATTTTACAATTTTTTCAAATTCCAAAATAAAATTGAAAATTTGTATTAAATAAAATATTATATTAAAAATTAGTAATATAAAAAATCCAATAAATATTAAACAAAATCATATAAAAATTTAGAAATTATATTAAATAAAATAATATATTAAAAGTTAGATATACCAAAAATCCTGAATGTATTAAATAAAATCATAGAAAATTAAAAAAATATACTAAATGAAACAATATTAAAAAAATAAAAAAGATCATATCTATGGTGAAGATCGGCCTAAAAATACTTTAAAATTAGATTAAAATAACAATTAATAATATTAAATGTATTTTAGGTTAAAAATTATATCACGCCAATTTTAGTCTTTATATCAGTCGCTAACAGTTTTTGCGACAAAATTTGTCGTCGCAAACATAAAAAATAAAAAATACAACATTCTGTCGAAAAACTTTTAGCGACGGATTTAATCACGCCCAAATTTGGGCGTGATCAACTGCCCCATATTAATAAATAGTTTCAAAACAACTCTAAATTGATAATTTTTTATTAAAAAAGTATTATTTAGATTCTTTTGTCCAAAGAAGTAAATATTATTTTTGGCTATTCCATTCCAGGTTTTGCGTCCCCTTTTTTAACACTGCCCACAATACACACAGGCCTGAATTCATGTACTGATTTTTAATTTTCTGGAGTTACATACAGTATTTGATAGTAATAAATAGCCTAACAAGAAGGAACCAAGATTATTTTGTATCCATTGACGATCGACAAAAAATATATGTTTTGGTTCTTGTGTATATGAATTTTCAATATACATTTTTTCTTTCTTAGTTGTAGTGATAGTTTGTGTATCTCATCATATTAGTGCTTGAAATTGTTGGTAACGGGATAAAATGTTTTGAAATTTGATTTTAATCTTTATGAAAATTGAATACGTTTTTAGTGTCAGACTAAAACTCTACACTTATTATTATCATTAAATATTTGTATTTTATACTTGACTTATTATTAATAAAATGATCGTTTATTAAATATTTGTATTTTATAATTAGTAATTGCCCAGGAGATATTTTCCGACACCATGTACATGATAAAACATGGATCCTGGATGCTGAAACTGTAAAATCGTACACGGTAGTCCACGTTTGTTATGATGAGTGTGAAATAAGAAGGGAAACCCAACAAATAATAAATATGTTCAGAAAACGAAAGCCAACAAACTTTTTGGAATCTTATCTTTCCCAGCTTTTGGATGCCGATTTGTACCATAAAATACAGTCAAATCTGTGAGTTCGCGGTGCCTGTTTCTAAGGATCTAGAAAATTCATGGCATTTTTTAGGATGATAAACTGAAATTGTAATGCTACATAATTGATTAAGTTGTCCATAATTACAGGGAGAGGGTTGAGACAGTTTTCTTTACTTAAACTTATCCCTGTTGTTACATTACAATTTTCAAATAACAAAAGAAGTGTTATAATTATGATTTGAGACCTAGGATAAGTAGGAAAAAGTTTTAAAGATATTTGTATAAAATTGGATTTTTTTACTTCAAAAAAAAAATTATATTCTTAACTGATTAAAATTTACTTTAAATGTGAGTTTTAAAATTTATTATAAAATTCAACAATTTTGAATTACATGACAATCTACAATGAGATGATTTTATTGTGAATAAAAATAAATCTTAAAACGAAAGTTTTTTTTTTTTCCCCCTTGTCTCCTCCTTTAGAGACAATATTTTTGAAAGATTTGTGGTTTGCTGAATTGTGTTTAGTCGATTGATGAATTAATGGAGAGGGTGAGTATTGAGTACATAACATAAACATAAATCCAGGATCCTGGAATATTTTGAAAAGCAGTCCAGGAGTAATAGCGAAAATGTTTCAATCTCTTAACTTGAATTTTGTCTTCTTGACGTACGTACAGGTGTGATATCAGGAGCCCTTCTATATATTAAAGATGATTTTGAATGAATGATTCTTTCTAATTGTGTTGCATTTGATGCATGATGGGAATGGTATGATGGCAGGAAACAATAGTGAGCATGGCAATTGGTGGTGCAATAGTTGGAGCAGCAGAACGAAGGCGACTCTGATTGCTGATGTGATATTTATTATGGGAGCAATTGGGATGGCAGCTGCACCAGACCCTTCTCTTCTATGTACAACATACTTCAATTTTTGTAACATGATATGTTCGTGCAGGCTTTCCAGCAGTTCACAGGAATAAACACAGTGATGTACTACAGCCCTACGATTATTAAGTGTTCTAATAATATATAAATTGCCTTTTAAAAAGAAAAAGCTTCAGATTTTTTTCTTAAGTGAACTGTCCATGGTAAGAGTGCAGTGCTTTGAATAAAATTGCTTTAAAAGGGAAAAAATATATTTAAACTTACATGTTAGTAACTTATTGTCAATTTATAGGGAACATTCTTTATAAATTATTATGAATCATCTACTTTTGGTCTAAACATGCAGGTCTGATTTGCTTTGAGGATCATACGTCTGATTCGTTATGCACAGTATTGACGTTCTTTTTTGTGAATAAAATCCCATTTTTATATATAAATAAATTAAAGTGTGATACATATTTAATTTTTTTAAAAAATATATATTATTTCTAAAATTGGATACAGCTTATTTTGTCCACACAAAAAAACTTGATTAGTTATTGTAATTTTTCACTACAAAACAATAGATCATTAACGAATAATGCTGTTTACGCACACAAAAAACAAATAGTGCGGAATGCGATGTCAAAGAAAAAATATAATAGCCGACGCTTATAAATGAAGAAAATTCTTTATTAGGTTAGTTAGGTATGGAATTTTTGTACATTCTAATATATTATTATATTTTATTCATATTGTCGTATTTTATTGATTTAGTCTGCAAGTTGATCAAGTGGGCTCTCTCTCCCATTTCAAAATGGAAAAAAAAAAATCATTTAACAGCCTAATATTAGTGTATGGGCCAGCATGTCTGTGTGCGGATTCGGGAAGAGAGAGTAAATAAAATAAGATAATGTGTTAAGGAGAAAGACAGAAAAAAAAATTAAGATAAATATAGAAAATAAAGTCTAAAAGATTAAAGTTGTTTTATTGATTGAAGAGGGGAGAAGTCTTGCATCTCACATGTATTTTTTTCTCTATCAAATATCTGTGCATTTGATATAAATTTTAATAAAATCCTAAGTTTGAATCTTATAAAAGAAAGAAAAAAGTTCCTACCAAAAGGTGTATGTCATATCATATAAAAAATTTCTAATAAAAAAGAAACACACAGGAGGGGATTATTATATGAATTTTTTTAAACCATCTATCACACTGTGTGTATTTCTACGGGAAATCTTTAGTATTTAAGATGATATATATTTCACTAAATGTAGTTAGTATTATGATCAATATTTTGTATGAATGATATGGTTAAAAAAAACTTTGATTATTTGAACTGTGATGTTTTTATTTAAAAATAATAATTATGCGATGCGTTGTGGAGCAAGCAAGAGCATGCAACGAATGGATGTGTTTCAACCTCGCCTCATATCAATCATCGTTCTCAGCTGACCCGGGTCAACGTTCATGACGATCACCACCACCCACTACTCCATTCCGGGAAGCTCTGGGTATCTTGACATATACCCAGAGAGGAAAGTCTCTGCCTTTCAAAACCCTTACATTTTGGGCTTCACTGCTGTCGCTAGCATTGGTGGTTTGCTCTTTGGCTACGACACTGGTACCCTACCTACTTCTTTCTATTTCTTTTTTCTTCTCCTCAAATTCATATTTTATTCCTTTCCATTCTAGGTGTTATATCAGGAGCCCTTCTCTATATCAAAGATGATTTTCCGGAGGTCAGGCACAGTAATTTTCTCCAGGTACAATCCCAATACTTTTCTCCTCATTCTCAATCTTCCCCCATGCTTTCACCCAACTCTTTCAACCAACTTTTCACATTTCACCATTCAATCCAAACAAAATTAACCACGGTTGGTAGTGGCGAGGTTTGATTCTTCTTTTCTACTGCTAGTGCCACTTGTGCTTGTGCTTGTACAATGAGTTTCTTGGTTCCTGCAGCAATGCCTTTTTTTAATTTACCTCTTATGAAGTAGGTGTTAGATTTTTTGCCATAAATATAATTGTCTATTTAAAATACACAAAGCTAAAAGATTATAAACCCAACCTTTCATAATGTACTGCATACCCCCCCTAAAATTTGGATTAAAGACAAAAATATTGCCTGCAGTTAGTTTTTATGTCTCCATCCTTGCGTGCAGCTCACATATGGGTATTGCCATCTCAGTTACCCCTGTCTCATTCCCATTCTTCTCACTTGCAGCGCCACTGAAGCACATGGCAGCTTCTTTATCCTTCCACAAGAACAATAACGTATCCGTTGAACAATATATAAGAACATGGATCTGTGAAATTTGTATCTTCCTTGTACTCCTAACAATAAAACATTACCCATGAGGACTAGGGTTGGGATTTTTCAAGTCATATAAAACCAAACTACAATGGAGTCACTTTTGTTGCTCCCTGCGCATAGACTTATAAAAGAAAAGAAAAGAAAGGTCTCCCCCGGCTTTTGTAATCAATATTTATGAAATTCTCCATTAGAAATCATGGAAACTAGACTTGAATGCTAGGATTTTTGTATTTATTAATTCTAAGGCTTTGGAAACACTAGTGAGGAGAGTAACTTGCATGGTTTTTAGTCTTGCAAAGAGGGGGATAAGGAGTTCAAGAAGGACGTTGGAAGAAATTCTTAAGAAGGATCTCATAGTGAATTGTATCTTTGAAAATTTGGTCTTTAACAAGTCAAATGGCATTGTGTGATTCATGCAGCCGACTTCACCTACTGAGATAAGGATTTTGTTATTGTCATTGTTGCGAGAATCTTATGATTTTTTTATCTGAATTGTACAATTCAATTCAAATTAGCTAGCCTATTATTTGTATCATGTGGTGAATTGTAAATGACTTTGAATGGTGCTATACATGGATGGATTAGTGCCATTCATTATCACCAATATGAATCACATGATTCCATGATTCATTATTTTTCCTTTTTTACATTCATAATCTCTCTCCAAAGAAAGGAACTGAAGGAGCACTACTAAATACAACTTTTTTTTATTACTCTTCCATTGCTTGATTTTTGTCATGCTCCTTGACTCCTTGTCCTTAAAAGTAAATAAATTGAAGGGAAGAATTTAATCAAGTAAAATGTAGAATTTGGCAAATAAGAAGGGTCTTTGGCTGCAGTGTGCCAACATATTCAACTTTCTAACTAGGGGATGCCTTCCATGTGGACTTTGACAAATAAAAAGTCTCAATTGGTTTTTTTATCTCTCCATACACTTGAATATGAATTTAATAGGTGACCAATATTAATTGTCATATTTTGTGAATGTGATCATCTTTCATACTTTTGCTATTTCTTATAATTTATTAGTATAAAGAGTAAAAAAAATGCTTCAAAATATTTCATTTGTTCCCCTCCACCCCCAACCTATCAACTACATCCATCCTTGGGTATGTCAGAGTTGAATTAAATGGTAATTCAGATTGAGTGCTAAGGATAAGGCTTGAGTCAGTTCTCTGCTCTCTTTTAGTGCTGCTGCTATTTCTGCTGACATTTGAGAGGAATATAGTTGAAGAGGATGGTGCTGGTTTCTTATAGTGACTGCTGCTATCCATTGAAAAAGATGACTTGGGCACCCAAATAATAAGCCAGCTTTGGGACTTCAGCTTGCTGCAACAATGGTGGGTTTGTAGAAGAAGGATGGTCTCACCTGGAGTTCATGTCGGCAAGGAGCATTAAAGTTGACAAAACATGAAGTTTTCATTCTGAACTAAGCTTTAGGGTGGTTCTGTGTCACAGAATGAAATTTACATATGAAACTGTTAGGAAGTCCCACGTTGCTTGCCTCAGTTGGGGTTCAACTTATATATCTGTTGGGCAACTTCACTCAATGCCAATTGGTTTTAAGATGAAATCTAACAGAAACTTAAAATGGGTGAAACAACAGCAGGCTAATTTGTATTTTACCCAAAATAATGTTTTTCTCACTGGATCTTTCTAATTATGAGTTGCAGGAAACAATTGTCAGCATGGCAGTGGCTGGTGCAATTGTTGGGGCAGCAGTAGGTGGTTGGATTAATGACGTTTATGGGAGAAAGAAGGCAACCCTCATTGCAGATGTTATCTTTACTCTGGGAGCAATTGTAATGGCTGCTGCACCAGATCCTTATATTCTCATAATTGGCCGTGTTTTGGTTGGTTTGGGTGTGGGTATAGCTTCTGTTACAGCTCCTGTGTATATTGCAGAATCATCACCATCAGAAATAAGGGGAGCATTAGTAAGCACAAATGTGCTTATGATAACTGGTGGACAATTTCTTTCCTATCTCATAAATCTTGCTTTCACACAGGTTATTTTTCCATGCTTTGCTTTTTCATCACTTTGCATTAAACAGCAATAATATCAATTATCCAACATTGTTTTGTATCCCATTAAACAAGTCTGCTCCATAAAAGGTAGAATTCAGTTTCTTCCAAGTGGGTGTGCATGTCTTCATTGTTCCACCTGTGGTTTGAACTTCATCACTCCTCCTTTTGCTCCAATTTCACATGATTAGTGTTTCTTTTTATTGCCCACGTCCTTTTTCTAATAGAATCAACAATTCAACACTTGAAGTGGTGAACATCTCTAACCCCCTCAATATAAAGATTTAAGAAAATAGGCAAAGCAGAGGTCATTATGAGGAGAAATGTTATCATGTTACCGTTTCAATGTTGAGGGTATTATTTCAGTGATTACCCATATTCTTAATCAAGCAGGTCCCTGGGACGTGGCGGTGGATGTTGGGAATTTCAGGTGTGCCTGCAGTAGTTCAGTTTTTCCTTATGCTCTTACTGCCTGAATCCCCCAGATGGCTCTTTATAAAGGTTGTATAATTGTTTTATGTTTATGTCTGAAAGCTATTTCTTAATATAACTCTTTTCTCTCGTGCAGAATAGGAAAGAGGAAGCCATTACTGTGCTAACTAAGATCTACGACTTTGCTCGTTTAGAGGATGAAGTTAATCTACTTACAACTCAGTCAGAGAAAGACTGCCAAAGAAGGGATGGCATTAGATATTGGGATGTTTTTAAATCAAAAGAAATTAGACTTGCATTCCTTGCTGGAGCCGGGCTGCAGGTAAGAAAAGGTTTATACTTAGTTAGAGGCAATGTTGTTGGAAAACATAACTTTTCTCATATTAGAAGGACCTTTGTGAATGCCCCTTGCTGTTAAAAGGTTGATAGGCATAAGAGTCTTGTGACTACATTAGTGAGTAGCCTGAATCTAGTACGGTCCTTTCTTTTTCCAAGTTGGTTTTTGCTTGAATTATATTTGTTGGTATGCATACAAAACTTAAACTCTCGTCTTTAGTAGTATTTTCCCAATATAGCAAAAACAGAAAATGAAAAAATAAATGACAATGCTTTCAACATTTTATATTGTTAGGAAACTAAGCAAACTAAATGCTTTAGTGGCTTGTTTCAACATTTCATATTTGCTTTAAACAGAAGTGTCTGGACTGATAAGCGATGTTATACCTGAAAGCACTGAATTGTTTCATCACTTCCATTTGTTTGAGCTCAGATTGAGATTGGTTTAACACAATAAACTTTTTTTCTTTCTTAAATGCTAAATGTTCAGCTTTCAGCTTATTGTCCTGTGTGACTGTGATAAAATGAAATCTTCAGTCTCATTGCATGAATTGTATGATGTGTGATGTATGGTTTGTTTGATGTGAGAAAATATCACGTGTCATCTTTGTGGTTGCATTATTCTTTGCTTGCTGGCAGTTTTGAATACAATATATCAGTGATCAAGCCATAACTCAAATGTGAAACATATTGAGGGATATGTTCTGTATTTTTTGAACATGCAAAATGTTTAAACTATTTGGTCACATGCAAAATGAAATGTGTTCTTATATCATCCCATGGTTGTACAGGCTTTTCAGCAATTCACAGGCATAAACACAGTAATGTACTACAGCCCAACAATTGTCCAAATGGCTGGCTTTCAATCTAATGAGTTGGCTCTTCTCCTCTCTCTCATAGTTGCCGGCATGAATGCTGCTGGAACGGTTCTTGGCATTTACCTTATTGATCATGCAGGGCGGAGAAAATTGGCCCTATATAGCTTAGGGGGGGTAATAGCATCTCTGATCATCTTGGCTTTGTCATTTTTTAACCAATCATCTGAAAGTGGTTTGTATGGATGGCTTGCAATTCTTGGTTTGGCCCTGTACATTGCTTTCTTCTCCCCAGGGATGGGACCTGTGCCTTGGACAGTTAACTCAGAAGTATACCCTGAAGAATACCGAGGAATATGTGGAGGCATGTCTGCTACAGTGAATTGGATCTCAAATCTCATTGTGGCACAGTCGTTTCTGTCGGTTGCTGCAGCTGTAGGCACTGGCCCTACTTTCTTAATTATTGCTATTATAGCCGTGATTGCGTTTATGTTTGTGGTTGTCTATGTTCCTGAAACCAAGGGATTGGCATTTGATGAAGTGGAGCTGATATGGAAGGAGAGAGCTTGGGGCAAGAACCCTGATGCTCAAAGCCTTCTTGTTCAGACTGAAAATCATTCCTAGGAACGCAAAGCATTCAAGTGCGGCTCATGTCTATATCTGGTTCTGCTATAATTGATATTATGCTATAAAGTGATATAAACTATTTTTTTAGTCACTGTATATTAGTTTGGATGCCACAAGTTTGCACTCAAACTTGGCCTACACCTCTTTTATTTCAGACCATTGTGAATGTGAAGTGTGTTGCAAGATTGCAACGCGGACATTATGTTAAAAATGTAATCTTGTAATGTATTCATTTTTTCATCTTCTATTCCAACATAAAGAAAGATGTTTTCTTCAGTATCTAATCAATTGTGCCAAAATCGACATGAAGTAATTTACCTTTCAATTTCATCCATTTTCTTATTTACTATCAAAACTGTTGGATGATAATTAATATGATATGATGGTGCCTTTAGTTTTACTTTTGTATATGTCCATAGTAAAACACGATCAGTAATTTGAATCGCATCATGGCTGACGTTATCAAGTAAAGTAGGTTATTTAATTGAAACACTTGAATCACATGGTATTCTCCACGCGGTGGGGATCGAAACACTTGAATCACATGGTATTCTCCACGCGGTGGGGATCGAAACACGTGTTCATCTTCCTGTGGTGTGAACACATTTCATTGTCAAACTGACGTGTAGTTGTTTATCCACTTCATAAACGAGTAACGTTATTTATTGTACTTACTAATTCTCAATCTTTAAATAATTTATTTTCAAAATAAATTCTTAATTACGCCCACTGCTCTTTCCCATTAGGGATGAAAATACATCAGCTAAAATTTGGTTAGGTTTAATTTTGATTTAAATTAAAAATATAAAATTTGGTCTGATCTATTTATTTATCATAAATTTTTCTTAAATTTGATATGGTTTATTTAAAAGTCTGACTTAGTCCAAGAGTTTATTAAAAAATTTATTTTACAATAAATATTATATATGAAAGAAATCTAATAGTGAAATTTGAGAATTTATATAATAATTTTTTAAATTTAATACAAAGAAAGACACATACTTTTCTTTTGATTTATGTGAAAAAATAAGTTAAAATTAATTAGAGTACTTTAATATAAGATTAAAATTCATTAATCACAATGATTCAAGTAAAAATTATAATCAGAACACTTTAAGTATTCAATAAAATATTGTAAACAAAATAAACAAATTAAGTAAAATATCATAAGTTTCATTCGATAATTTAATCTTACTGTCAAATACTAAAATATTATAAAAATAAATATATTATTTTTAAATTTTAATATATATATATATATATTAAATATGTCAGCTCAATCGACCTAACAAGTTTTTTTTTAAAAAAACTTAAACTTGACCTTTTTATTTAAATAGATATTTTAAAAAGTCCGAGACTGACCTATATGATAAATAAGTCAACAAAATCTTAAAGATGTCCGAAAAAAACCCCTAATAATAGTATGACCCATTTTTATCCTTCTTTTCCCATAATAACATTTTCATCCTTCTTTTCCCATAAGAACTTGGAGTTTAAAGTTCTCATTTTGAGCCATCGGATCATTTGGGATACATATAATATATTTTTTGATTTAAAAAAAGTAGATTTAAGTTTAAAGGATAAAAACAAAAATGTTTATATTTACAGAACTAAAAACATATTTAAGTGATTATTTTACTTTGTATGAATACTTTTTGTAAAAACATATTTAATTGATCTAAAAGGGATAAATATGCATAAAGAAAAAAAAAACAGAGTATATTTACAATGTTATCGATGAATGGAGGGAGAAATATTTTAAACTCTTTTTCTCATGGAGATAACGAAAGATTACTATCTTGAATTATCTCATTATTCACTTTGTCGCTTTATACAAAATTTAAAATGTCACAATAAGTTCATTAATTAGGTAACAGATGGAAAGAGATTAAGCGAGTGAGGTTTTAATCATTTTAAAAACAATTCTGAAAAAACTGCTGACAAAATTAATTTCGCTAGTTAAACTAACAAAATTCCTTAAATCTTGTAAATAGTTTTTTTAAATTCATGAGAATCAAAAATAATATAAAAAAGATTTACAATTATGCATGTTCTCAACCAATTAAACTATAATCCCTTGACTCTAATAAATAGTTTAAAACCTTTTTGTCAATACTTTTTTTTTTATAAAATAGTAAGAAAAACATTAAGATGATACAAGAGAACATAACATTATTTTTTTATATAAAAAATTATGATTATTATAATTAATCAAAAAGGGATAAATATATGTAAAGAAAAAACTATTTATAATTACAATGTTATCGATGAATGTTTTACCAAAATGGCTTCATATTTTTCTACATAATTAATTTAGAAATGACAATTTTCTATATATCAAAAATTGACATTTAAATGTCAAATGATGGTTTACTTACACAGGCAAACCTCTTTATAAACTTAAAAAAAATGATTATAAACATGAAAAAACTTATTATAACAATTATTTTTTCTTTCTTTATTCCGTGAGGGACCATATTTCTGTACAAGAAAGATGGTGTATGAATAATTGAGCAGCATATGTATGTAGAATAAAAATACCCCAAAAGGAAAAGCAAGGGGATGGATCAATACGATGACGATTTGCTTGCCAGAAGCATTTGGATTTCATTTTTTGGGGTGGGAAAAAACGTCAAAATTTAATTTAAAATAAAAATAAAGAGCACAGCACAGTGAAGGGAGGTGGGAACAGAAGATGAACAAACGACAGGGTCCCGCAGTTATAATAATAGTTCCCAGAAGCTTGGTCGGTCCTATTCATATCTGTTCTCACTTGCTTTATGGAATATTAAGGTTTCTTTCAATTAAAATTTAGGATATTTTTTTTCTTCCAGAAGTTACTATTTTTTCTTTTATAATTAAAAGGTATTTTCTTAAAAACACAGATAAATGGATAGACCCAAAACTTTAAATAAGAGACAAAATTTATTTGTAATTTGATTAATTCAACTTGGTTTATTTTTTAAAATATTAAAATAATTAATTTTTTGTTAAATGATATATTAGTTATATCATTTAATATTCATTTTAAGATTAAAAATAGTAATTTTACATTTCAATAAAGCTTTTGAAATATACAAATTAATATATATATATATATATATATTTGGATATTATTAATTGGTGTTTTTAGAATATTGATTAAGAAATTAAAAAGAAAAAGTATTTATTGTGTAAGTTATAAAAGAACAGAAAAAAATCATGAACAACATAATTTATTAAATTTTAATAAAAATATTTTTACTTTAAGTTTCTTAATCAATATACTTAAAAATAATTTTGTTTGAGACATATTAAACATTAAAATAATTTTCGCTAAAAGAAAATATTTAAAATGTGATCTATCACTTTATAAGAAAGTAATCCTTTTAACTAAATCCAACCAGAACAAGTTGTATTTTTATTTTTTATAGAATATGATCAGCATAAAATTATTGTTTTTGGATGATGGGATAAAATTATTTTAAAAGTGAAAGATATAAAAGAAAATTCTCTCTAAAAACATATTTTAAACTTTTATATATACTAATTGGGTATGTACATAATTTTAACATAAAAGTATACTATTAACTATTCAATATTTATTTATAAAGTAATGTAAGAAATTAATTATTTATCATTAATATATCTTAATAATAGACATAAACTAAACATATATACTTGAATAAAAGACTGACTCGCTTTTTTCTGTGGTGTTATTGAGTGATGGGGACTGGCCACGTGGGTTGTTGGCCTGTTCTTGTCCTACTGATTGCTACCAATAATACACTTCTTCAACATTTTGCTATCAAACTCCCCATGTCATGTCATACATGACATCCTATGCATCATTTTGAGACATGAATCATCATCATTGTAAACATTGTCTATCAATTTTTTTAGTATTTACTATATAATATTATTATTGAAAAGTTCAAAACAACTCTTCATCTACAAAATTCATTATTAGTCTCAGCATTGCTGTTATGGTGAACTTTCTTAATTTTTATATATAGTTTAATTATATTATATTACTATTTGATAATAAAGTATTAAATTCTACAATCTTAGACCAGCGAGTCTGAGGGGAAAACATCTAGTTATATATAGTTAATAAAATTCAGATGCAATTAAATGGTCTTATATGTAGCGTGCTTAACTCCAATGATTGGGTTGCATCATAAAATCAAATATTTTCAATATATATATAACCTTTGTCTTTTCATTCTCTAATGGATTCATCTGAGCTTTGTTGGTGCATTGAATTATTTCTTCCTCGGCCCTTTCTCTCTCCACTTTCTTCATTGTGTTGGGCGCGTCAATAAGGCCATTCTTTGGCCTGTCAAAAACGACACTACTGTGGACTCAATCGAAAGTGATAGTATCTGAAATTAAAACCTGTTGAAACCATAGATCTCGTAGTTTCCTCATTGTTTATGAGAAAATAAAACTAAATTTTAACAAAATTCAATTATAACAAGATTCAAATAACTTGTGCAACCACCACAATATTGTGAGATGGAGAAGCAACACCCCAAAATCAGTAAAAGGGAACATTATTGTATGTACTACCCATAACAAGAGTTACTGGAATGAGAAACACGTCTCGAGTCCACAACGACAACAATTTGAGCTCGTATCTCTAGTTCATAGCATCAACAGTCTGAGCTCGTACATGTTTCGAGTTCATAACAACAACAGTTTGAGCTTATAGATCTGGTTTCGCTTCTGGATCCGCATCCAAGTCTCAAGATGGTGTGGTGGTGCAATGTGATAGGGTTTCAAGTGAGGGAACGACGGTGGATGGTGGTGGAGGTGCTGGTGCTCTAAAGGGACCAAATTAGGGAAATGAGCATATTCCAGTGTATGAGATGTATGATACTATTATGTGGACCAGATAAATCCAACACTTCATAAAAATGATCAACCAAATATCACTTAGAGCATCTACAATCCAAAAGTGTTTGTATTTTTTAGGTCTTTTATTTAATTTTTACAATTTCTAAAGTTTCATGCTACTCATAAAAAATTTCCTTTATTGATGTTTAAAAAATAAGAAATTGAAAAAAGAATTTTTTATATTAGAAATTCAAATTTTTTTAAATGAATTCTCAAGTCATTTAAATACTCTCTCATTCATAATTTTTCTAAGAAATAACTTTTTATTCTTAAAAACCCACCAAACATCTCTTACATAAATGCTCTTAACTTAGGACTATGCTAGATGTTGTCATAAAATATAATATAGCTAGATAACAACAAATTAGTGTATAACTTAAATTTTTTTATATCTTATATAATTTTTTATTTAATGTTTGTAATTGCATTAAGCTATATATTATATAGAAAAAAATGATATAAAAATTTAAGTTATATAATATTTTTCTAGAACATAAAATTTAATGCAATTACAAACACTATATCATCCTGACTCTTGCGTGGAGAAAATAAAATAAAATTAGTCATTCTCAACTTCTTTCACGTAAAATCTATTGATTACGTAATTTCGTTGAAAGACACAAATATTTCTTTTTAAATTCTGCATTTGAATTTAATTTTTTTTAAATCCTTCTTTCTATCTTATTCTTTTTTCCATTAGTTAAATTTGACAACTTAACAAAAAATAAAATGTTACACCTTCACAGTATATCACAATTAAACCAGTCAAGTAAACCAAAGTAAACAATAAGATTCAAATCTATACATAAAAAAAATGATTCAAATCTTATTTGATAGTCAACGTACGAATGCAACTGCAACTACTGTGGTAATAATGAGCAAAAATTGGCTTTGCACAATGGTCATTATTAGGAGTATATATCAAATTTAAAGATGAACATATTCTTGTCCCCCAATTGAGACGAAAACTTGAGATGGATCGATTGCGCATTAGTCATAGAGCAGTTATTTGATGGAAAGCAAGAGTATTCCAAATATAATTTATTTTTTATTAAATTAGTTTTCTGTACTTTAATTTATTATTTAGGATTACTTTGATTTTCTAATTTTTTTTGTTTAATTTGCTTCTCTAATTTTTAAAATTGATTTGATTTGATTTTATAATTTTTTAATTCAATTTGTTCATGTAATTTTAAAATTGATTCATTTATGGTAGTTCAAAACCGTTATTAAGTGGTTTTAAATAGTTATAAAGTGTGATTTCTTATAATTTAGATTAAAAGATTAAATTGAATTGATTTCAAAAATTATAGGATCAAATTAAATTTAAAAAATTAATTAAAAGATTGAAAAAACTAATTTTAAATTTATTTATTTTTCATTCCCACTCATAAAAAAATCATTTCTTTTTTTGGTGAGGTCAAAATATCCTGTTGATATAC
>PYAF01000353.1:1155298-1170786 GCA_007407185.1 Glycine tomentella
TTTATGTAAAAATATATCAAATTATGTGAATATCATTTTTTATTTAATGAAGAATTTATTTAAAAATAAAAAAATTATATTTAAGATGTGTAAAGTACATTTTTAGTATAGAACTTAAATTGTGTAAATGAATTATTTATAAAAAAAATATTTTGATAGAAATATTAGTGATAAGATTACACATTTAATTAAAATTCTTCTGATATTGATTATTCTGTATATTAAATCAATTTACTTCTTTTTTTAAAGGTTAATTTGAACAATTTTCAGACTATGAAATCATGTTTGATGTTTTATTATTTGAATCATAATTGAAAACTAATTTGAATTAATGAATTGAAAAAAGAAAAAAAGATGTATTAATCTTAAAAACTTATGCATGGGTGATGGGTTCCGTAATTTCTATTTTGGTCAGCATCGTTATTTCCGTGGAACCTAAATCTTCAGAATTCAGATATAGCTTATGTAATTCCTTTTCAATATTTTCTTTATAATTAAGATCATATCCTAAAATATATTTTTTAGATCATCACAGATGATATAATGATCCTTCAAACTTAATGATGTAGTCCTGTATATACTCTCCCTCCTTGTTGAGAACAGCGGTGCATTTCACGTGTAGTAATTGAAAAGTTATGATACAAACTACAAAGATAATAATTTCACACCGGATTTTATGGTATCTGATTCAATTTGGGGAACCTTTATCCGTTTATTTTTCGTAGAGAACTCCACCCTATCTGATGTATCATGTATTCCTTCTGTTTCTGATAGAAGAAATGTACGTTCTTCAACAAAAAAGAACAAACATTGTAATTCATCTCATGCTGGTTTCATTTAATTTTTTGATGCATGTACAAACTTACAAATTGCATGTCTTCAGTTACTGAATTTCATACAAACCCACATGTTCATTATCAATCAGACAAATTCAAGAAGGTTTCATCCTCCTGTCTGGAATCAGACACAATTCAAATTGCAAAAGCTATATATGTTGCTTTCTATGTATATGCTATTCTCCAAAGTTTGGTCGTGGAAGTGTACACTTTAGTCCAATATATATTTCCTAACCACTCATTTATCTAATTGAATGTGCTTTCTTTTTTCTAAATTATGTAGATTCCCGTGCTCTTGGTGCACCTGTGAAAAAGAAGAAAAGACATGAGTTGTTTCATTTCTCTATGGTGCACCTGTTGACTTTGAGATTGTTTTAATACACGACTCTTGATCCAAGAGTAAAAAATCATATATATATAAAGATTACTTAACATATAGCTCTTATATAAAGAAATATTTTTTTTTCCTCAAATTTTCGGCCCTGGCACCGTGGATGACTGCAAACATCCAGCAATCATTTTAACAGTCGGTTAACATATAATATTAGATTACTTATTACATTTACAGTGTTGTCACGTAACATCTGCCTACAACTCAAAAAATTATTAATTCTTTTTTCTGAATGTTCTGGCCAAAAGCCCCAGAACCATGCTTACTTAATTAAAACTGAACTGCAAACTAATTAGATGTATTTATTATTAATTAATCACTTAGCTTGTCTACATTTACATTGAATTCTCTTTAATTTGTGAAAATATGTTTATATATATATATATATATATATATAAACGAGTATCTAATGAAGTATTTGAACACTCTTTTGAGTATTTGATTACTTAGATCAATAAACTAATACCTAATGACGTTTCACAGAAAACCATAAAAAAATACGTCCAATATATATATATATATATATATATATATATATTCGATTACCATATAGAACTTCTCTTTTTTGGAAAACATGAGAAAGTATTCAAATACTTTAAGTGAAAAATATTCAAATGCACATGAAAATATTTGAATAAAATATTAAAAAATTATAAATAAAAAAAAACAAATTATTTGTCTGAGTTAAACAACTAGGTTCACAAACCGTAGATTAAAATAGTTTAACTCTTGCGAGATTAATGAGTTATTGTATTTTTTTTCTTCTAAAACATGTAAGAATAAGATTGAAAAATTGAAAATTTTTATAAGTAACTAAAAGAAAGTATATTTCACAAGTAAATATTAATTTTCCTTTTTTGGGTAATAAATAATTTTATTTAATTGATAAAAAAGAAAAGAAAAACAAAATTTGAATAAATGATATAGGACTGTCATATATGATATAAAAAAGTTATATTCATTTGTCTGTTTCAATAATTTCCCCTCGTTTGCATCGATTCTTTGTTACTCACATCACATGCGCATCCCTTGAATGGAATTGATGCAAACAAATCCGGTTTGCACAACAAACAAAACTACAGGACCCACTCATCTTTCGTAACTCCACTTCCTCTCACTTTGTCTTTCTTTAGTGACCAAGTCCACTACCACGTGTCCACAGCCACAAATTTTTATCTTCTATGATTAAATCTATATAAAAATATAAGTGTTAAAAATGATGAATTTAAACATTTTAAATCTAATTTTTCTTTCTTAGTGTAAATCAACGTATGGGTGTCCAATTTTTATTTTTCAATTTAAGAGAAGTTTAAATTACACTTTTTTTCTTCTTTTATTTCAAAACATCTAATATGAATATAATTAATTTTTAATATAAATAAACCTTTTAATGGCAGTAAATAATTATGAACATATTTTATATTGATTTTGTTTTTATAATTTTCAATTTTATGAAGATTAATTTGAAGTGATTGGTAGTAAAATAAAGTTTCCAAAAAAATGTTATTTAAAAAGCATGATATGGTATCATATCAGCATCTATGGGGATGCATGAGTGAGATAGATAGACAGATAAATAGTGGTGCGGAGAAAGAGAAAAGAGAAAGTAGAAAGTAGGATGGAAGAGGTGTCGAAGAAGAGAGTGTTGCTGGAAGGGTACGTGGAGGAGGATCTGGGTAGGACAAAGAGTTTAACGGACGAGGATCTGGAGGAGTTGAAGGGGTGTTTGGATCTGGGATTCGGCTTCAGCTATGAGGAGATACCAGAGTTATGCAACACCTTGCCCGCACTGGAGTTGTGTTATTCCATGTCCCAGAAGGATAACACTAACCCTTCTCCCAATTGGAAAATCTCCAGTCCAGGTGACCACCCCGAAGATGTCAAGGCCAGGCTCAAGTTCTGGGCCCAGGCTGTTGCCTGCACTGTTAAACTCTGCAATTAACCATCAATCCACTTCACTGACTGTTGGATCTGCTTCTTTCTTCACTTTACTGTACTTCTCTTTTTATAACTAAGACTTTTCAACTTCAAACTCATCGCTGCTGGAAAATAATAATAGATGCAATCTTACCAATTGTTGGTTCCGAGCTTTCAAACTTTTCATTAATAAAAGCTAACAAGTAAACATCTGTTAATCAAAATTGTTCGTTTTGATAAGCTTATCAAACAAATTAAATAACTAAAACTGGCGATTCTTCCTGCCTAGCTATCATAACCAGTCTATGCGAAGCGACAAAAAAACTGATGAGAATTGAACAAAAAATGACAAGCAAACCACCGTTGACACCAGCGTGATTGCAAGGCTGATAGAGGTTATTTCTGGTTGGAATCGGAGAGCAGAAGGAGGTCAAAGGCATGGGCTGTGACCACCAGAGCCCAGTAGAGGCCTCTGTAGCACTTCAAAGCCCGCGTAGCAGCCAAACCACAAAGGAGCCTTGGGAACTAACTAGGAATAAATAATAAATAATTTCATGTTAAAAAGGAGTATATTAAAAACGATAGAATGTTAAGATGATAAAGATATAAGGAGGGTATTTTTTTTTTCTTGCTAGTTGTAAGATAACGTCTGAATTTTGAAATACACATCTAAATTAAGAAGACAATAAAGATACTATTAAGAATACTTAATTAAGAGAGTGAGAGTCTACTCTCTAAATTTTGTATTCTATTTTAAATTCATGTTATTTACTGAGTTTTTTCATTGTAGACAATTTTGACATTTCGACTTTCCATTTATTTTTTTGGTTGACTTAGTATGCATTTAACTTTTTTATTTAATAGGTATTAACATATCTCGAACATTTGGAAGATGCATGATTTATTTATTTGTCGATTATTTTGATTCGCTTTAATGCTTTTTATTCAGATTTTTAAATTATGACTCAAGTAATAATATAGTAAAACAAAATTATCAAGAATATTACTGTCTTACGTGAATGGCAATGTGGTTGACAAAAAAAAAAAACCGTTAATGATATTTTCATCCAATTATATAGATAAATCATACGGAGTAATTGATTAATAATTTAAAAATATAATATAATAATTAATATTAGTTCCCTATTTTTGAATTTATGTAAATTGTGAAATTATATTCATATACTTAGAGAACTGATTAAGGAATTAATTTTTTTAATTAAAAAACATATAAAAACACGTTTAAAATTATTAAAAAATGCATTTTCTACATTCCAATAATATTTTTCCTCTTTTACTTTCTTAACAATACCTGGACACTTGTTAGCACTTACTGGATAATAACAAGGTGAGGTGACAGGTGAGTCTTCTCCCAAATCAAAATCCCACTCGATTAATTTGAAACGGTTGGGTATGGCTCTGTTTTCAGCATATATGCTTTGATAGTTTGGTTTTGGACTCATAAATAACTATAATATTTAAGGTTTTTAAGCTTATATACTTTTTTACAACCTGAGTATATTATACAAATGTGTAAAAAAAAAAAAATAATGAGTGACTAAACATAATTCACATTAGATGAATCAAGATAAATTTTGTGTTATTTTCTTCTTTCCTTTCTTTCTTTCTCCTATCTCGATTATTGTATGATTGATCGGTACCCAACAGAAACAATTGATAGATTTTTTTTATAAAAAAAAAAAAAAAGCTAGAAGGGATTAGTTCAATTTATATAGACGAGTGATTTCAGTTTCCAAAATTATGTTTCTCTGTGTAGAAATGATATAAAAAGTATATCGGACAGCTGACACAAAACATATGTAAATATCATTTACTATTGCATTATGTGCACGCAAACATAATTTTCTACAAGGGAACCCAATTTCTTTATTTACCTGTATAATTTCATAAAGATGAAATGACAAAATCATGTAATAAATGTAAATAATAACACAATAGTTCTAGACCAGGATGAGGTAAATATACCAAGAAAAAAAATTAAAAAAGAAATAAAATGTCCAAGATAAAAAAAAAAAATGTAACACAAGTAAAATCCACATTGATATGCCAAAAGCTCTTGCGAAGCCATTCTCTATCAAAATCTTCAGCAACTGAAAGTCATGGCTTGTTCACCAGCTCCCGAAGTCAAGTTTCATGCCTTTCTTCATGAACCAAGTAGAGAAAACCCATCAGAAGAAAGCTATCCCAGAAAGGCAGAAATTACTTCTTTTTTTTTTTTTTTTTTTTACTTTAAACTGTGTGGTGTGGTCAAATGCAATATCACCAATTTTATTTTTTTTGAAATTCCTGCAATGATATACACAAAATGATTGGATTGTTTATAGCGTAAAAATGGCCATAGACTCAGGAAACCTTTAGAGTGGGATATTTTATTTGCACTAACACAAACGCATTGCCTTGGGCTAGAAATACTATTGAAGTTAAAAATAATACACGAGACAAGAAAAAATCATTCAGCAGGGTCAATAAACTAATTAGCCAGAATTTCAAAGAGACCAACAACAAAAATGGAAAGAAAACATACAGTAGATCAATCTAGGAAGGAAGAAGTGGCTGTCTCTCATCATGTCCAACACGATGAGTGGCCTGGAAAATGCGTATTAACAACAAAACCTTGAGGATTAGTTGAAAGTATAAAAAAAACTCTCAATTATAGAACAATGAGATAATAGATCCGCACCTCCTCATTTGCTCCAGCTGCCATATTTATAAAGGATTCCTTTGACCTGGAATGAACAAAAGCCATTTGTTATCGCAAAGGAAGAAAGACATGTGTTTTCTCCATAAAAATAAAAAATAAAAAAATAATAAGACATGTCCAACAACTAAAATTTTCAGGAACTTCCAATTAAAGAAAGGAATTATTTTTCCATCTTCCCTGAAATGAGCTGGTGGTTGGTCAAGGAATCAAATATACAATGACAGTGAAAAAGAGATAACATGAATTGTAGAGTTCTCTGGAACCCAAAATAAAGTAAAACCCATATCAATGACTCAGCTAACAAAAGGGATTTTTTTTTTTTTTTTTTAGATCATCAAAGAAATTAGCAAGTACCTTTGTTTGTCATGAACATCATGCAGTTCCAGCACACCATTTTGTTCATCTTTAACTTTTGAAAGTGGTGAAAAGAACTGAAAAGAAAGCAAGCATGAATAGTGTGATACAAAAGATTTTTTCTATAAAAAAAATCATCATAGTTTACCAACCAGAATCTGCCAAATTCAACTTACCTGGTGCATTGAGATGAATACAATAGAGATGCCAATAACGAAGTTCATTGTTAAAGTATGTCCAAATAGTACAGCAGATGCTATACCAGTGAAGATAGTTGCTACTGTTGACGAGTACTTCTTCAAAATTGTATCTGCAACACATCAAATAGGTTATTGGGAGAAGGGATAGATAGCACATCAATCTACAAGAATTCATCGTACCAGCATCTTGTTTTAACTTCTAATAAACGCAATATAAAAAACTACGTACCCCATTGCCCGGAGGCTCCACGCTATGCGCAGGTTAGGGAGAGATATTGTACGCAGCCTTACCCTTGCATATGCAAAGAGGCTGTTTCCAGATTCGAACCCATGACCAAGAAGTTACCAAGACACAACTTTACTGCTATGCCAGGACTCACCCTTAAAAAACTACGTACCCCATTGTCGGGAGGCTCCACGCTATGCAAAGATAACGGGAAGGGATATTGTATGCAGTCTTTCCCTTGCATATGCAAAAAAACTGTTTCCGGATTCGAACTCATGACCAACAAGTCACGCTCACCCTCAAAAACTACATACTCCATTGTCCGGAGGCTCCACGCTATGCGCAGGTAAGGGGGAGGGATATTGTACGCAGCCTTACCCTTGCATATGCAAAGAGGCTGTTTTCGAATTCGGACCCATGACCAACAAATCACCAAGACACAACTTTACCGCTGTGTCAGGGCTCGCCCTCCTAATAAACGCAATATAAAGAATAAAAATATATATTTGAACATTGACCTGCATATTTGAAGAAGAAAGAGGATAAAATCCCTTGGGCAGCATTGTTTGCTATCAAAAGCATTGTGGCTTTTGAATGACCTTGTAGGATATCAAAGCTGTTAGGCCCTGGAAAATTTAAAACAGCAGACGAAAATCAGAGCATCAGAAAACACATTATAAGCTCAGGTAAAAATCATTTATGAGTTTTTCTATAAACAGAGATTGAATCAACAACCAGAATTAAACCATCACTGATTCTACTTAATAATGGAATCAGTTTATATGGAACTGTCATGGCATGTGTATAAAAAACACGATGATTTATGACAGAAACACATGAATACAATATTCCAAAGCACAGAAAAGTGAAGATCTATTTTGAATTAGAAGAGAGGTTGAGATTAATTAAGTGCCATCTGGTTTATATACATGGTTCGAATGCTAGAATTGCAGCTGGCTCAAAATGAAAGAGATCAACATTGAAATTAATATGTTAGTTTTTAGGGAAAAATAATCAGGTCTTTTGCTTTAATTTACAAAATAAATAAATAAATCAAACAACACATGCAATTTGTTTGAGTTATATATTTTTTTCAATAGCTTAGCACCATGTTTAAAATGTCCACATCATTATCCAGAAATTAGAGATTTAATTCTCACCTTTGACAACAACAGTCCCAAGTATCCCAAGAAAATTGAATATAGCTCCATATCCATATAAGAATAAGTTCTGTAATCAATAAATAGAGAATTAATATATGTAGGTGATAAAAAAAATATAGTTTAAGAATCCTAGCATCACTAAACTGTGGCTCTTGAAACTACCCATTTATTTTATTTTGTTTATCTGTTGTCCTCCAGGATGTGAAAATGATTCTTGGAGTTAGAAATTGAGCATCATTGTTAGTTGCTTTTCTAAGACATCTACCCAAATCCCCATACAATCCCTAACCTTAGATGTAAAGCTGCAGGCCTCAGTGACCAAGATTATATAAACTGTAAAATTATATTTCAATTCTAATAATGTGTATGTGCGCACAAGTGTTTAAAAACTGGATAATAACTAATTGTTGGTCACAAACATGAAAAGGCAGAACTACAACTATGTAACACTCTAGACAGTACAGCTTCAGAAGGAAATCATAATTCTCCTTCCTATCAGAAACACAATTTTGAACTCATATTTTCTGGACTCAATAAAGATGCAGTCCAATAATGAAATTTTTTGCAATTCCCCATGCATCACCTGCAGATAAATGCTTGTATCATATTGGCTCTTCAAAGCATACTCATTATAAACAGAGGCCAATGATGGAACAGTGACCTGCAAAATAATTCCCAGGTTAAAAATTTAAAAAATAAAAGTGGAGAACCAATTTTTTTTTTAATAAAAAAAAGCACAGAAATAATATATCAAAAGAATAATTAACAAACATCACTTACAAAGATCAATGTATAGACATATGCACCCATTGTGACAGGAAGACCCAAAGCTGAAGTTCCTTCAGGTAAAGATCTTAGTTGATTAACACTTATACCAATGAGCAGTAGAGCAAGAGCTTCCCACTGTAGCAGAAGAATAAATCAATTTTCCAGCAAAACATAAGGAGGAGAAGCAATTGGGATTTATATCAGGATTACAACTTGCTAAGGTTCAACAGTAAAGAACCACATAACGACCATAAGGCACCTTTCTCATCCCTATAGACAAGACAGAGCTTAACACACTAACCTGAATGATGGAAAACTGGCGCTTCATAATCACCTTTAACAGAAGTGCTATTACTAAAACCTGAAACATGCAAAGTCAACAAGTTCAACGTAAGCAAACTATCAAGAGAAGAATATTTCTAGTTGTTTCAAGGAATAATTGTAAGAAAAATAACGGAAAAGAATGAAAAGTAAAAAAATAACAGAGGGAAGAATATATGAGAATTTCCAGAAATAAATAAAAAAGAAAACTCAGTCAAGAACAATGGACTAAAAACTAGTAAAATGAGGCACAAGTAATAGTTTTACTTGAGAGGTTTCGAGCAGCCATCACAAGGGATATACCATATGCAATGCATAGGCAAGCTATTACTAAGCAGGCAATAATACTGGTATTCAATCATACAGAACAGTGAACTAGAAATTACCTTCAAATTGCTTAGCATCTTCACAGTAGCAGGATTAAAATACAGCTGCGTGAAACGTGAAATCAACACGTAAGTTCCCTTAGGTCCAACAATTTCTTAAAATGTGCAAAATGTGACCAAACAATCATAGTTAAGTTATATGAATTTTCATAACCTGATTCAATTCTCTTTTAAACTAATGAAAATGATTCTATACTCTCGATGAAAAATCAAAAACATGATACAAATAAATGCATGGCTAAGCAGTGGGCATTTATTTTAAGACACCAGCTGACTATAATATGAACACTTACATGGAAAATAATGAAAAGAGAGAAGACCTCTAAATTATATTAGATCGGATTAGAAGATAGATGTTTATCATAATACAAAGCAGCAGTGTATATTTATAATCAA
The DNA here is from genome assembly GCA_007407185.1 of Glycine tomentella. Classification (NCBI taxonomy): domain Eukaryota; kingdom Viridiplantae; phylum Streptophyta; class Magnoliopsida; order Fabales; family Fabaceae; genus Glycine; species Glycine tomentella. Next base: position 1,164,979 of record PYAF01000353.1, read on the forward strand.
TGATGAAAAGAGAGAAGAACTCTGAATTATATTAGATCTGATTAGAAGATAGATGTTTATCATAATACAAAGCAACAGCGTATAATTATAATCAAGGTAAACGAGATAATAAACAAACATGACTGCTAAAAAAAAAGCAATCCTAGTATTCAAGCAAGCAACGACCAACCATCATGCTTTTATAATAGCTTTAGGTTTCTGTCTTTCTGATTTGGAAAAGTAAATCTACAAATACGAACTACCAACGTCTATCCACTTAGGACAAAAACCCATGAATTAAAAACAAAGAAGTTTACCAATTCTTGAACTTAACACGTACACATTAACCAGAAAAGTTAAATCTCTAATGACTAGCAGTGTAGCCTCAATCCTTATGCATTGTTTATGGGTTAATTCTACATACCTGCATGATAAACTTCAGATAGTTGTTTATGGCATACAGAAGTGCAGGAACTGCCAGAAGGACATTGTTACGAGCTGCCTACAAGGGACAAAATACCAGATACAAAAATAAGTATCAAAAGCTGTCAGGAAAAGCTACCATCTAGAATTTTGAAATTGTTTAAATTTGGTGATATATAAAGAAAAAATGAAAAAAAAAAAAAAAAAACTCAAAAACAAGATGCTATCCCATATATTCACTGTTAGAAAAGTACGAATAAACACTGAACTACAAATGCACTCTATGCCCTAAAGTAGTAAAGTGGTTGGTGATTCTTTATTATTGTTTACAAAACATGCTTATACAATGGAAACGGAGTAATCCAGTTCAATCCAGGAAGCAGGGAACCCTAGACCTAGTAAATGGCAAACACTGAAGAAATGCTCTATATCTGAAAAATATATGGTTCTCACAAATCTATATAGTACCTGCACGAATGTAGAAATTGAGAGAAGAGGCTTCTCCCCAACTTTTTGATGCCTAGCCTGCACAATCAACCAACCGTTTGATTCAGTTGCTGTTTACTCAAAAAGATAAATGACAGATCCATACTCTGGCATCCACTACAGAAATGTAGGGATGCCCTGTCACAATAGAAAAAACAGTAACTCCTAGTAAAATCACAATTTACTAATGATTTACTTCAATATATGTGCCAGTGCCTCCTCCATAATCTACTTTTCACTTGACACATTCTTTAATTATAAGTAATTGAAAAGACAGAAAATGCTTGAATATAGACAAAGGGAAAATGATCTTAACCTGGAGAAGAAGCATAACAATAGCAAAGAAAACCTTTGTAATCTCGGTCAAAAAATTAACACTAATTGGGCTAAAATTGAATTTCCCATCCACCTTGGACATATAGACAAGGATAGGCTGCCAATTAAAAAGATATAATATGTGTCAGTCACTAAACAACAAGTATAGAGGTTGCATGAGTTAGCAAATTAACAGTAGTGAACTGTCTAATTTACATCAGACTGTTAGATTAGTAAAATTTGAAAAGTAGATCTGCAAGTCAATGAAATCGAAATATGCAAATGACGCAATTGTATAAAGGATTATAATATGCTTCATCACATCCCTAAGTTATTCACAATGCCAAAGCAGGAGCCAACGCTTTGGACTCTTGCACCCTATACTAAATTTGCAAAATCGTTTTGCCAACTAGACATAATGCAAGAAATGACACTGCAATAGATTGACATGCAAGATATAATACTTTGACTAAGGAAAACTATCCTGGTCAAATGCACAAAAATATATACACTTCTAGATTGCCCAACCCAATTAATTTTCCAAATCATTAAACCAAGGAAAACAAAAGATAATTCCAAATCAATAAACATGTGAATGCGAGAGAAATTCGGTTTTCCACATGGAGGGAAACAAAGTACTGTCACTCAGCAGTACAAACACTAACATAGAAAAGAAGTAGCTCAGACTCTGAAGCCTCAAACACATCGCAAATGTGCAGGATGTCCTATATTCTTACATTATTGACGTCATGTCTAGTGGTCTGAGCTTCCTAGCTATTAACTCACATTTGCATTAATATTTGAGAAGAAAATATTCAATTAAGAGAAGATGATCACCTGGAAGCCAACTAGAACACAATCACCAACGACCAAAAAGACGTTGAGTGCACGTTGCTTGGATGATATTCTACTTTTGTGGCGATCATAAGCCCTTGATATAGTTTTGGCGGAGGGGGAAACCAATTTGGAATGGCAAACACTGCATTCCATTATCCCGCTCTTCATGTATATCCTCCCACACTATCAGGGTATGAAGAACTCGATCTGCAACGGAATCAACATTAAAAAAGAACCTCTATACATAATCTCAGAATAATAAAATAATGGCAGATCTTGCTCTTCCAAAACAGCCTAAGACAACACCATTAAACGCGAATTCCAAAAGAAAGCAGAGATCCCAACGGTAACGAAAGAAGAAGCACGAAATTAAACAAAATAGGATTACGCAGAACTGAGATCTTGCAAAGAAGGAAACGCAAATACGAAATTAAGGCTTCACCGACACAACATGAGAGAGCGTAAAGAGCGGAATTCGGATTTGAGGAAGCAAAGACAAACCTAAATCGAGTCCAGAAAGAGCATCCAGATGAAACTCGATGTGATCTGCAGCTGCGGCGACGGATTCGAAGTGGCTCAATATAGAGACACGAGCGAGAGTGCGAATTTAAAAGACAAAGCGATTCCGATTCAGATTCAGTTTCGTCCCTTCCTAGTTCCGATCAATGGAAATGGAAATTGGAGTTTAAATTCGCGGAGAGAGAGGAGAGAGAGATAGGAGTGCGTTTTTGGTTGTGATTTGGAATTATTAATAAGAGCGAGAGAACGTTATATGGTTTTTATTATTTGTTTGCTTTGAACTCACTCAGAAAAACGGTGTTTGGGAGGAAAGTTGGGAGGGACCAATGAGATGTGAGGGAAACAAAGTGGAGTCAAAGGGGGATTTGTAGTTTGGTGTGTCAGTGTCGCTGCTTCGGTTCGGTGGTGGAATCACCCATTCACCCCCTCTCCTCTCCCTATTATTACACCAAATTCAATTAGTTTAGGTCTTTTTATTCGGTTTAGACGTTTCTTTCGCTTCAACTTGCAGGGTTTTACTGTTTCTGTGCCTGCGTTCACCAATATTTATGCTGTTCAAAATTAATAGACTTATGGAAAGCATTTGATTTATGTAGCAAAGCTTACAAGAATATTCTTCATTCTTCATCTTTCTCCTATATGCCGACACTTGCTTTTATTCTTTTACCTTTTAAAATCGGATTGCAGCAAGGGTGCTTTATTACAGTTTCGTTATAAAATAAAAATACACTTTGTTGATTAAGGCTATGTTTAGGAAGATATTTTAATTCTTATTAGTTAAAAATTTACTTAACTATTTGATAAATAATTTTTAATAGTTTCTTGTTGATTTTTTAAATTTTTTTGAAATGTTACTTAACATAACATTTTTATAAAATTTTAGTTTTAAATTTGTATATTTTTTTATTTTTATTTTCAATGTATTTATTCAATTTCTTAGTTATTTTTTTAAAATAAATTATACTTTTATTATTTTTTATTTTTCATTTACTTTAATAACTTATTTTTCAGTCACTTACTAACTGCTTTCAGTTTTTAACCATTAATTAATTTTTCTATCTTTAACTAATTTTTCAACTAAATATAGTGTAAATATGTGTTTCGTTTCAAGTTAAAATATTAAATTTGAATTTAGAATTGATATTTGATAATTTTTCACAATGTTTGATTTTATTCAGAATTAATTATGCATCTATGGGCCAAGGCTAGCATGGACAAGTGGTTAATGGTGAATAAATTGAATTCACCTAGTTTCCAAGATTGTACCCTACACACTCCAGACTGGATCTATTCCTCTTCTGCAACCCTTTCACTCTCCAGTCTCCACCATCTTACGGTTCGTCACAGCACCTTCACTCTCATTCCCCCTCTTTGTCATTCTCATTATCACCGCCGTCAACGGCCTTGGTTCCGCAGTCACCACCACCGTCACCGGCCTTGGTTTTGCGGCCACCACCACCGTCACCTACGACATGACCTACCACAACCACGTCTTACACCACCGACGCAGAACGCAAAACCTTGGATCTCGTTAGCGACACGCGCATACACGGCAACGACGTTGTGACCCCACCGGAGGCGGATGACGGAGAGTCACCGCATGAAATAATAAATTTAATCTAACGGTTAAAAATAATTATTCACTGTAAACGACTTACATACTAGTCCACCGTAACACTGTCTATACCTTATAATTAATTATAAGTTGAAATAATTTTGTATAATTCTTAGGTTAATGAATTTTATTTTTAACTTAATTTTATAACAAAAATATTTTTAGTGTAAATTTTGATTCACATTATTGATAAAATTGATTTTGAAGTGATTTGATTTATGTTTAAATTTTTTCTGACAAAATTAAATTATGAAAAAAAATTAATATAAAATTTTGGATTTAAGTAAATGTAAAACTTACTCAAAATTATTTTAATAAACAATTAATTTTTAACTCTCTACTAACGTGAAATTAAACTTGTTAAAATTTATTCAAAATCAGTTATGGATTCATAATTAATTTTCTAACCGAAACCAAATACGAGCTTAAACAAAAATCATATTCTTTAATTCAGTCAAGCATACTCTAATATTTTGACGAATTATCTTATAAGAAAATATTAGTAAACTAGGCATGGCCACCTTGCAGGCTCATATCCATGAGAGAGAGAAAAGAGAGAAAAAAAAAAGTGGACTTCTAGCACACCACCAAATGACATGTGTTAGTTGAAAGATGATGGCTGTATCATTTATATATATATATATATAATATAACTAAACTTAAAAAAAAAAAAACAAACATATACTATATATCAATTATATAATTATAAAAAAGACTTTGGCACATAGGTAATGTCGCATGAGAATATCATATTTATTCTTTTCCTTCCGAATTTTTACTGATTTTTTTGTTTTGTTTTTTAACTGATATTATAATAATTAAAGTGGTTATAATAAGTATATATTTTGATTAAATAAATCAATTAAATTATTAAATCTTAAATGAATTTTTATTTTATATAATACAATAAATTAGTTTTATTTGTCCCTTGGCACAATAATTCCTTGTAACTTTGTAAGATTTGGACAACGAAATTCCATTTTGGTATGTAATTTTTTAAAATAAAATAATTTTCAGATAATACTACTAAAGTGAAAGTGGCCAATTATGTATTAAGAGCACATGGGTACACTGAAACCATTAATTAATGTGTCTACGAAGTCTAGTCCTGCATTCCACTTCAGATGGGGAATCGCTGCATTGCCTTGTTACGAAAATCGGGTTTTGATTCTCAATTGTGAGGATGCTTGTGGAATGCACAGCGAAACAGTGGCGCATATTTGGAAAGCTGTTACTGTGAATTATAGTCATATATCTCTCCAAGACATTCCAGTCAAACCTGAAATGCCTTGCATTCGAATAATTTGTGATGCTTTTTGTGCAGCCGATGCCAAAGATGGTGCGATCTCATGCCAAGTCCGATGATTTGCTTAAACTACAAATGAACTGTACTTATGTTGCTTTCATGCTGGCAAAGAGGATTCCTCATGGTGGCTGTAACACCCCAATATTTTTTATACGTGTTAAGTGTGTAATTTAGGAAATATTTTAAATCAATTAGTAATATATAATTAAAGGATTTTTACCTAGAATAAAGATTAGAAAAATTACAATACAATACTCCTAGGTAACAAATTACTAATAGGTGACAAGAAAATCTAGAATAGAATTTCTCGGAACTTTACTACACATTT
>PYAF01000353.1:1186150-1203392 GCA_007407185.1 Glycine tomentella
GCTATCTTGGCCTTGTATTCTTCAAATATTAGCACATTACTTGATCGGATATCTCTGTGTATAATCGGTGGTTGAACTTTCTCATGTAAATATTCCAATCCCCTTGCTGCATCAACTGCAATTCTAACTCGCTGTATCCAATCAAGAGTTGGCCCAGGTTGAGCACCTTGAACTCCCTTTCTACCTGTAGTGGAAAGACTACCAAAATCATTGACGGAACATAATAGATATGAAATACAAGATAGGACATGAAGCTACATACCGTGCAATATGTCATGAAGAGAGCCCATAGTAGCAAACTCATATGCAAGTACACGAAGATTTCCTTCAACACAGTAACCATGCAACTCAACAAAATTGTCATTCTTCAATCTTGAGACCATGGAAACCTGAAATAGAGAACACTGAATGAGATGACCAATAAACTGACAACAACTATCATACTTGCATGGTATAAATTACAATAGTTTATTTAGTTTAGTTGATGGCAGAGGCTTGCCTGGGTCAAAAATTCATTATTTGATTCGGGTTCAGATGAAACATCAAGCTTTTTCACAGCCACTGCTTTCCCATTGTTTAAGGTTGCATAATAGACCCTTCCATACGATCCTTCACCTATTAATGCCTTTGAACCAAAGTTGTCAGTCTTCTCCTTCAGCTCATCTAAAGACAAGGCTGGAGCTTCAATAGGTGGAGGTGCCTTTTGTGTTTCAAGTTTGACAGGAGCTGATACCTTTGAGCCTTTTTGGTTGCCTAAAGCAAATAATAATTGAAACATGAGTAATCTTTAACAGGAAAGGAGCCAGTGATCTTATATGGTGAACCATGAGCAGTAAAATTGTTAAGTCGAGATTGTTGAAGCATCTAAATAAAGCCATAATTATAAGTCTTGAATATTGGCGCATAGCAGATAGCCTGAAAACACTATAGTAGGATTACCACTATTTTAAATATAATTATACAAACTAAATAATGTATACTACACATATAAATACTCAAAACCAAAGAAATTTACGATAAATAATAATCACAATTTACACAAACAATTGAGGAGCACTAAGAACATAGTAAATTAGTAAAGAACTCAAAAAATTAAATAAAGGGATAAGGAAAAAAAAAATTCTGATGTGTGACAGAACAGAGGTCAAACCAGAAGTAACTTTTAGGGGAATGGTCGAGGAAGAAGGATTTAACATCAACATGAAAATATAGCAATGAAAATAAGAATAAAAAATAAAATGGAGGCAAAATGTTCAAGTGGCTGGCTTAGAGAAATAAACTGAGGACATTCCTGAAAAGGAAAATTCAAAGCCTTAAAATTAACTGTTTTTTTTTTTTTTTTTGTATCCTTTGTAATTTACTTTACTTCTTTCTCAAGTAGTAAACAATATCTGGACAAAACAACAAAATGGATTAAATTAAGAAACTCACCATCTCCATAATTCCTTGGGCTTTTCAGGTGTTCATTTTCATTTGATGGGTAAGACTCTTCCACCTGACAAGTACAACAAAGCCACCGACGCATCCTTGTCCTCTTCCTTAAATATAGATCGTCTTTGTAAGTTGTGTTATCCAGGCGGACAAAGTATTCAGGGGGAGAAGCATGTGCCTACATATGATCACAAGAAGCATAAATATCCAAAATGTGATGTTATTATTCATGAAAAACAAGATAATTTAGAAACTCTTAAAACTGGTATATTTTTAACATATCTCCGCCGGAATATCGGTCCACTTTCAGCATTAAAAAGTAATAAATACGAGCTCATCGCCAGCTTTTGATTTTGAACACAATTACTTCATAAAAATTAACGATTAATGACAAATAAATCCGGATGCCAAAGGCGTGAATTTCGGAGAATCGGATCATAACGGTCATTGATCACACGCCATGCATGAAAAACTCCATGCCCAAGATACGCTGATAGAAAAAGAATTGTGACATTCCTGCCCTACATTTTTGCCATCACCTTGATCACATAAAAACTGAATCGTTGAAAAACATAATAAATAAACAAAATGGAATTGCAGAATTAGATATTTTTAATTTGTTATTGTCGACTTATAAAAGACAAAAAGGTTCGAAATCCAATTGACTGAAGCAGGGACAGGAAACGTGGTAGAACTACAAAAAATGAGAGAAGAAGAAGAAGAAGAAATTGCAGTGAAATGAATTCTTACGAAATGAGCAGGACGACGGTGATAGTCTCTGTCTCTGCGGTCCATGAAAAAGAAAAAGAAATCAAAAGACGAATCAAAAAAAGGAATGGCGGAATTGAGGCCAAATCGGAGAAAACCCGAAGAGGCCCAGGGGAATTGAAAAGAAGAGAAAGGAAAGGGAGGAAACGGGGAAAGAGGGGAATATGAGAACCAAAATTAGGCAATGAAGAGAAGCAAAATTAGCGGTGAGAGAGAGAGAGAGAGAGAGAGAGAGAGAGAGAGAGAGAGAAATTACCTTACGATGCTATGTTAGGGTTTGTTGACGCGAAGAAGGAAGGAAGGAATAATAAAGAGAAGGCATAGCCAGGTGTGGTGTGGTGGGTTGTCTTGGGCGCTTTTGAGATGGGACATCCACACAAGCAACCCGGCTAACACCCTTTTATTCCACCAATCCATCCAATCATTTATCAACGACTACCATTGCTTTTTTTTAAACTATTAAATACTTTATATATTTTCTATTATTATACTTACTCTTCATTCTCATATATTATAACATCACTCATTGGATTCTTTGAATGTTCTCTGCTCAATTTTCAGACTACTCTAATTAGTTCAGTCTGACTACCAAATGCGTCAATTATTATAATTTTTTATAATATTTATTTTCAATTCTTATAAATCATTATAATTTAAAGACTAGATTTAATTTTGTGTTTTATTTTATTATTTTCGAAACTACGTTTGTGTAATTCATTTTTCCTGAAACTATATTTTCATAAAAACAAACTGAAAATGAAACTACCCCAAACATACACTTATGCTATTATCAAGGATGATAATAATTTAATTATTGAAAAATTGAGCTATAATGTAAATAATTTTATATAATAATTATATTATAAATTATTAAATATGATAAATTTATTAAATCTTATAATAATTGTTTTAAAAATCATATTAATAATTTTTTAAGTTAATAATATACAAATTCTTATATGAATAGCCATTAAACTCTTAATTTTGTATTTATAAAATGTTGTCTAATAATCACAATAATTAATATCTTTGACTTCTTTATAAGATCATATAATGTCTTTATAAATTTTGATACGAGAATTGATCATTTTCTAAAAATGTGCTATAAATATAACACTACAAAATTAAAATGTGTTATAAACTGACCAACATCACACCCGTCTTAACGCTAATATTTAATTAATTGATTGTTGAATAATAATGTGAACACACACATTAGAGACTGAATTAATTAATATTGAAGCTAATAATAACTCTGGGTTTTTGAATATAAAATTATTGTGTTAGGACACTTTGAATTTCTTTGCTTTGTAGGAAAGGAAGGAGAGGGGGCGGTGTGATGAGTATCTGTAGCCAACTGTTAGTCATCATTCTATGGAATTGAGGTTTCTTTTCTGCGTTGGCCGGTTTTGTTCAGCAGACTGCTTCTAATCTCCTGCTGTTTTTTTATTTTGTTTTTATTTATGAGTATTGTTTTTTAAGTAAACTTGCTTTTTAATATTAGTGTCGACCGTTATAATGATGGGAATAAGTAAATTGGAGCACATGCCTTTGGATTTCTTATACTGAAAGAATCTGTTCAACCAAACCACTAAAATAACGGATATAAAATTTAAATTATGTATAATATCTCATGTAAGAGATATAGCTAGCTTGATTGAACATGTATGCACTAATATTTGTTTATCTAAGTAGAACAACAAATACTTGACGTAAATGGAAGAGTTCAACCAAGTTTATTCAACTTATCTCGAATGAATTATAGGAGTCAAAGTATCTCACTTTTGAACATGGAACTCTTTATATAAAGTTTAAAAACTTGAAGTCTCTCATATATATTTTTTAATTAAAAGGAACTTACAATCACCACATGTCTAATATGGATCTTGATAGATTCGAGTATGGATCTTGAATCTTCATGTGTCTAATGTAACATTTCAGAAAAATATGTAAATATCGAATAGATATTTAGCACGATTAGAATCACATATTAATACAAATATATTCAATAAAAAAAACACATAAAACATAAATCACAAAATCAATGCAAAATATTAAATAAGCCAAATATACTTAACGAAAATAACAAGATGGATTCTTTAAAGAAAAGAAGATGAAAAAAATAAAGAAATATCAGTTATTTAATTTCATACCAATTGCTAGATGTTTGTTTATGATTGTGTTGGTTTGGATGTTATTTAGTTTTACTTTTACATGAAAATGGAATGCTAGCTAACGCGAGTGGATAAACTGTGAAATAATTATAGGTTAAATCGTGGATTTCGTTAATGAACAAAAAATGTGGATTAGGTGTGGGACTGTTAGAAATTTACTTATTGTTCTAAATCAATTGTTTAATTTATCTAGAGACTTGATTAAATGGGAGTCATATTGTTGTTAAGAATTTAGAGGAGTAATGACTCCCGCATACATTACTCGGTTGAACTTTTTACTGCAGATGTTCAAATTCAACCCAATGCATCTCAAAGACTTTAGACAAGTACTTGCTACTGAATTTTTGTTATTGTTTCGTGCTTTAAACCCAAAGATTACTTGTGTGTCCTGAAAGGTTAAAACCAAAATAAGACCTAAATCATGACAAGTCCATAGAAATGGGAAACTAACGAAGATAACTGTAAATGAAGCTATATAAAGTAGAAAAAATACAGATTATTATAACTAAAAATGCTAACAATATGTGGTACGCAATGTGATGCATCATCAATGTATTTTGTCTCATATATTTTAGGAATTAAAAGTTTTTAATATTTGAGAATTATTAACATATGTTTTTATAGTTGTAAGATTGATTAGGTTGGAAAAGAATAAATAATGATGAGGAAGAAGGAAAAAGAGGTTGCATTTAGAATTTTTTACTAACATTTTAATAAAAATTAACAATAATATTGATAGATAAAAAAAAAGTTATACAGTATAATTTTGTTATTTTATGAATAAATTTAGGAGTAAATAATACTTCAAGAATGAAAAATATGAAATTGAAGATTAATTAAAAATAAAAAATAAAAGTAGTGAAGTAACTTGCTCAAGGGGACAAAGCAGATCTGGTTATGATATAAATAAAAATTGACAGACAGTTTTGCTTGCACATATAAACCTTCTTTGGCGCTTGGCTTAACCCTTACATTTGGTATAGAGAAGAAGAAGAAGAAGAGAGATTGATGGAGTGCGTATTTGGATTGGTGGGTAATGGGTTTGCGATCGTGGTGGCTGATTCATCGGCGGTGCACAGCATCCTCGTCCACAAGTCCAACGAGGACAAGATCATGCTCCTCGATTCCCACAAACTCATCGCCGCTAGCGGCGAGCCCGGAGACAGGTATCTACTATCTAGGGCTAGGGTTAGGGTTTCTTCTCTCCCACTCTCTTCCAATCCTCTGATCCCGTTCCTTTCCGTTCTGTTTTAGGGTTCAGTTCACAGAGTACGTTCAGAAGAACGTCGCCTTGTATCAGTTCCGTAACGGCATCCCTCTTACCACCGCCGCCGCCGCCAATTTCACACGTGGCGAACTCGCCACTGCTCTCCGCAAGGTATCTTCTAACCCTATCTCCCATATATCATGTCCTTAGACTCTCACTTATAGGAAAACAAATTGAGAAGCTAAAATCAATTTATGCACTTGCTCCAATTTAGCTCTATGAGAGCAATTCATATTCTCCAAACAGTGCCTTAGACCATACATTAGTTGGTTAATGATTCATTTGGTGCCTCAAATATTCATTTGCTTTTTTCTACAGAACCCATACTCTGTGAACATCCTTCTTGCTGGTTATGACAAAGAGACGGGCCCTGAACTATACTATATCGACTACATTGCAACGCTTCACAAGCTTGAAAAGGGGGCTTTTGGTTATGGCTCCTATTTTTCACTCTCAATGATGGACAGACACTACCATAGTGGAATGTCAGTTGACGAAGCAATTGATCTTGTTAATAAGTGCATTATGGAGATCAGATCCAGGCTCGTTGTTGCACCACCGAACTTTGTTATTAAAATTGTAGACAAGGATGGTGCAAGAGAGTATGCACGGTGTGAATCTGTCAAGGATGCTCCTGTTCCTTCAGCTTGAGTAACTCTGTCCCTAATTTTCATTGGACTTCTTTCTTTTCGATTTGCCCTGCTTTTATCTTGCTACAATTTTTTACTGGTCTTGTAATGTCTCTGAAAATCATGGTCTATAGATGCTCTAAAGTAAGACAGTTTATCATTTGAATTAAATATGCATGATGGCTAGTTCTATTCAGAAATGAATTTATGACATTGTGTGAAGTAGGCTTGATTTTAATGAATCTGGATTTTGGGTCCTCTCTTGTCATTCTATGCTGTTATTGGGTGATATTTCGAGTGTCGTATTCACCTGAGGATTTCATTTTTTGGGCTTTTTTGCCCTCACTTTACCAAAAAAAAAAAAAAAAAGCAACAAGATATGGTCATGTTGGAAAATCATTTTAGAAAAATTTACTAGCTAACTCAGTAGTAATGGGATTGTGTGTGTATATATTAATAACATAATCCAACAAAATAATGTTAATTAAATGTATTTTGCATGTGTGAAAAAATCCCACTTTATTTTCAAATAATAAATATTAAATTAAAAGTAAGGAAGGGCTTCACGCCCAACAATGCTCCAACTCTACCATAGTGACTTTATTTGAGTCAAATTTTATCAATCATTATTTGAAAAATTTGTGAATACTGTTCAAACCCATTTTTGTTAAGATGGAAACAATAAATGGAGGATTGAGAAATTTGTATTGATCAGGAAAACAGAGGTGTATATATAGCAAATGAAGTACTGCTAGCAGAATTTAACTATCTACAGCAGTTCTCCTTTGAGATAACTAAGTAAATGATGCACTGCGTCCATGTGAGAAACTTTAGGATTAGCCATGATGTTGACAGTAAAACAAGTGTTTAGCCAAGAAATAACAACATATAACAACATATAACAACCTTCTAATCAATCTATATGATTTTTTGAAGGATTTGGTAGATCACCTTAATGGGAACTTGCCTTGAGAGTGTATCCATTGGCAGAATTGTGGGTTTGCAATGAATGAAACCAGTATCCTGTGACATTGATAATACATATTTGATATTTCCTTTAGGAAAAGTATATTCTTTTCTTGGAGTAAGGTAATTCGATGCCGAGAAAATGCTTCAAGTTGCCAAGTATTTTGAGTTTGAGGGTTTTGTAGAGATGTTGCACTTGCTTGATTACAATGGGATTTAGGGTAACTAGTATAATATCACCCACATAGACCAATAGAGCTACATAATCGGGACCTGACCCCAATGTGAAAAGGGAAGAAGCACATTTAGATTGAGTGAAGCCCCTTGGCCAAGAAGCAGTTGGAAACTTGGTAAACCATTGTCTAGAAGCCTCTCTCAATCCATAGATGGACTTGTGTAATTTACAAACAATATTACCCAGCCCCAACTTACTCAAGAGGAAGATCCATGTAGACCTTGTACTCAAGAGGAAGATCCTGTTGACTTTCTTAAAAAGATCATCAAGAAAAACATTGTTAATGTCTACTTGAAGTAATTGTTGCCAAAGACGAGAACCGTTACTATGGCTAATTTTACAACTGGTGAAAAGGTGTCTGAAATCTATGCCAACTTGTTGAGTGAACCCCTTAGCTACTATTCTGGCTTTTAACCTTTCTACACTGCAATCTGCCTTGCTGTTTACTATATAGATCCATCTGCCTTGGTGTTTACTTTATAGATCCATATGCAACCTATGAGTATTTGCCTTAAGGTAAAGGGACTGCAAACAATGTATTATTTGTCTCCATGGCTGATAACTCTTATTGCATTGTTACCGCAATTCAGGAAACTTAACAACTTTGTGATACAAAACAGATTCATAGATGTTGGAGACTTGCATGACAAATGACTTGTATGTGAGTGAACATTATCATAGGAAATATGGTAAGTTAATAGGGTAGTTAGGGCAGTATCGCACTGAGTTCTGGAGGTAAGTTGGGGGTTTTATGGGTCTGGTGGATATTCTAAAAGGTTGATTACATGATCTATGTCAGGTCTTAGACTAGTCAATTGATGTGTTGTGCTGTTTTGGGTTGTTGAATTATATAAAATGGATATAGAAGAATGGCAATAAATAGCAAATGAAGAAGAAAAGGTGGGAAAAAAATACCAACAGATGAATGATCAGCATCAGGAGTGGAGTTTATGGCTTGTAAGATGTAACATATGAGCAATCAACAAATAAATGAGTTGTTGACACTGATCTTGAGAGTTGAGACAATGGCAAAAATACATTGAGGCGCATGTCAGAGACTTCATTCACAAGTATTTGTACCATTATATGGTTTGGTCTTGGACTCGAGAAATGCAAGTGTGTAATCTTGCTGTGCATTTTCAATCAAGGCTCGAGTACTACCACATGTGCAGGTGCATGAAGGCTGAAATTCGTTCAATTCTTCCCAAATTCCCATGCAGATGTGAGGAATATCGACTGACTGATTTTGGCCGCATAAAGCTGAAAAGATCTTTCTTCAATTGATTTTCTAGTCCATTTTGGTATTTGAACAAATCTTGAAGGTCCCTCTAGATATCTACAGTGGTATCAACATATATGTCATATTACACTGCAATAATGTCTTTGGATACGGAATTCAAAATTCAAGAACTGATGTTTCTTCATCAAGAGAGAAGCCAAGGATTTTTGCCATTAGGTTTTGCAATGGAACCAACAAGAAAGCTGATTTGTTCTTGCATTCAAGGTAAGCTTCCTTGAATGACTTCATGAACTATAATTGTCACTAGTTAAAGGTTGAGAAACCAGAATTAAATCGAGGATTGTAAGTTGGATGCAAGAAACAGGGATAATTATAATCCCCGATTTAATTCTGGTTTCTCAAGCGAGCCATGGGGAGAAAAGAAGAAGCTAACTGAAGCCCAAATATTGGAGCAGAATTTAAGAAACAAACAGAAGTCAGAAAATGGGAGAGGAAGTTGCTTGTTCAGATATATCATGTTAAAGATTGAAAAAATGAATATAGGAATGAGAAAATGGTATTGATTAGAAAATGAGATACAAAAAGAGGGTGGACGGTGGAGGGTTGGGGGCGGTATACACTTTAACTAACTATAGTTGTCTAATAACTAACTTTATAATTAACTACACCAAAACCTTTTTCTTGACTCTGTTGTGAAATTGAGGAGGATAAATATCGAGAAATTTACATCAATTAGTCATGAATAATCATATAAGTAAATATGACATCACATCTTAATCTCAAACCTTAAGATTTAGGTTTATGGGTCTTGCCTTCACTTATATGATGTTCAACCTTTTCATTTTTACACGATGTGAGACTTTACCTCAAACTTATACTCTAACAATCTTTTCCTCAAGTGTGAGTCTCTTCCACATGGTAATCTCCCTCTCGAGCGGAAGTCATTTTCATCCACGAGTATTTATATGGTGGCCAATAGAGCCTACATGTTTTAGATACTTGCACCACCGCTCTATCCACAGGACATGCCTCATGAACCCACCATTAGGAAGATTTTTGATACATCCCAAGCCAAATGGATCTACCGTCGTCATCTTACACGTCTGAGTCCATCATCAAGTCGAACCATTGACTTTGATACCAGATTGTTAACAGTAATAACTTTGAATTCTAAAGGGAATGAGAAAAATCACATGTACACATACAAACACGAAATTTAACAAGGTTTGACAAGTTTGCCTACGTCCTCGATAGCATAATGATTTCTTTTTCTTATTGATCATCAATGAGGTTACATCAGAATATATAATATACGTGTATATTTTCCTAAAATTGCATATATTATCTTAATCACGTACATTATCTTAATCATACATTATCTTTACGTGTGCATT
Organism: Glycine tomentella; assembly: GCA_007407185.1. Lineage (NCBI taxonomy): Eukaryota > Viridiplantae > Streptophyta > Magnoliopsida > Fabales > Fabaceae > Glycine > Glycine tomentella. The sequence goes on from PYAF01000353.1 coordinate 1,196,255, forward strand.
ATCTTGTCTTAATTCGCATACAATATTGTGCGTTCCTTAGGAGCTTTGCCCCCGCACCCTCAACCCGCTTCGTAACCCAACAAGTGATCCTTAACGCTTCGCTCCAATTTTACTTAGTCCATAAAATATAAGCTATGCACAACAAACATTAATACATTTTTCTATGTTGAAATAAATATCTACCTTTTTGAAAGAACAAGAACTTAGCTGTTATTCTTTATCTATTTATTTGAATAAAATGATTAGATGACAATATTTTTTCTTTCTAAAATCATATTTGAATAAAGGAAATCACACATAATAGTACACACGCATGTTATCAAAGAGTGATAGATGCAATATAACATTACAGATTTTATAACAAAAAAGTCAAAATTAATTTTTTTTTAAGAGTAAACAATATCTATAAAAAAATTCAGGACTTTTAAAAGCTTCAATCCTTGCTTATGTTCATACTTCCACAGGAATTACTAAAGCACGATTCCATTGACTAAACTCGAATTAAGCTTGCTATTTTTTTTTTAAAGGCACTAAATTGAATTATTAGATCCGCTCAAGAGACAATTATCACTTATTAGTACGTTTATTCTAGTATCAATTATTTGAATGGCCTTAATCTTTCTTCGTATGTTTGCATTTTGGTTTTTTAATAAAGTTATTTTGGTTCTGAAAGGAATGCAGCTCACGATCTTACCATTTTATTTAATTGAAGTTATAAAAAAATTATATTGGACTAAAAAAATAAACGAAAATAAATTTATAATTTTTGGGACATGTTCTCATCCAGCTTTAAAATAAATTGATCCCGATCAGACAAAACTTGCAGCTTTCCATCTCTAGTTTAAATTTTGGGCCACTATCAATAATTTCTCTGGACTCTCGAGTTAACAAGCACTTAATTTAGGACTTCGATGGTGGAGGTGATAAGGAAGATTAAGTCATCAACTTGAGACATTTGGAATAAGCATGCTGACCCAAAAAAGTAGATAAATAGAAATCGTAGTATCATAATATCATTTTAATCCAAATTTATGTTTATGCTTAGACTCGTAAATGATTGATGCTACAACAAGGCAAAATTATCACTAGCTTGCACTGTGGTCAAAACTGAAATGAGTGCAAAAAATCCTGATTCTATTAAAGCTAAAAAAAAGTGACAACTTGCTAATTCAGCCTCTGCTTGCTCTTGCTTCTTCTCATCTTTGCCTTAAATCTTGATTTTGCCATCAGAGTCTGTACTGTATTTGCAAAGTTCCCAACAGCCATTAAGACCAACAGGAGACCGCAAAATATTACCTGCCCGAAGAGTTTCTATCAATTGTAAGGCTAAGGCTAATCTATGCAACAAAATATTACTGGATTTATTTGCTTCTGTTCCAATCAAGCAATTGATGTACAAAATAAAGTAAAGTAGCAAGGACAAACGAACTAGTACCTGCCACTCAGAAACAACCCCGACAACTGCAGTCCTGAGCAACAACAGTCCAACATATGCCTCAAACCCCTGAACCAAGAGAGGAGTACAAATATAATTCAAGAATGTCAAACCTCTGCTATATCAGGTCAATGATTTCCAGAATGGGAATAAAACAAAATTTCAGTTTTAAAGCGAATTAACACAAGATTTGCTTCTCAACTAATCATCTGTCACTCACAACACAAATTATGAACATTATAGAAACATGAATATCACATGAGAATAAAAAACCGGCTCATAGTCATGCATATAACTTAAATGACATATATCATATCAGCCATGTTACCTGCAACGTGAAAAGTATGGGACACAATAACCACAGTTGGCCATCCACACCAGCTGTTTCCCCCCACACAACATCCATCCTCTTAGCCTAAAATACAGAGAAAAACACGGATCAAATATATATATTAACTATAAAATGCTATAGGGAAAAAGAAAAATTTAAGCATGATTGAACAGGATGATTGAAAGTTTGTGAGGCTGGGTAAAATATAACTAAAATAGAAAAGGAAAAAGTAAGTAAAAATATATTATTTAACAGTGTCACCTTTCCCAATGCAATACGAGTATAAAGTCTTTGGCGTTGATATCTATTTTGCAAAAGCATTGCCACTCCTTGCATCATAGCCCACTGTAGAAAAAGTTGTACACCTCTCTGCACGCATTATTGAGACAAACAATAGTTACACAACATAATTAAAATAAAAAAAAGGAAGAAAAAATTATATGCACAGGGCTAGGAAACTAACCTGCTTTTTTGCACAGTCTGGTTGTCCTTTAATCTCCCAAGTGAGACTCACGAGGGCCATCACCATAGCACAATAATGATGATATATCCACCTGTAACCATACAGTAAGTTTATTTGCCAAAAGATTTCCCAATATGCAATGTAAGGATGACAATATCAACACGCAAACCAAATAAAATTCCTGTCCGCCCCTTCTTTGAATCAATTATATTTCTGTTATTAGATGAAACGAGAAATTAGACAGATGGGCATCAATTATGATTCCCTTTTTTAGACGAGAAAGGAAATTATCAAGAAGTGGAAAATATCCTCTTTACAGAAAATGTTAAGGAAAAAATTACAAGCTCAAAAGAGTTAACTAATTGCTTTGCAAAATGGACAAGGGAATGCACTAAAAGAACCCATGAGCTGAAGCCCATAACTACGCTAAGAAAAGTCTGTCTTACAAAATACGAGACAATAAACCACAGCAAATCTGGCATTTGACACCATTCAAAAGAACTAAACATCAACCAAATTAACACAGTTCTGAAACACCATATTCAGCTCACCACCAAAACCTCAAATGCAGCTTGAGAAAAATGAATAACCTTTAAGTTAGGTGGACATATCCAACACTACAAATAGTCCAAACAATTCACTGTACTATTGCAAAGCTACCTGACAATGCAAAAAAATATATTCCTATTCATATGTAAGCTTTTATAATACTAATATAAAACTATTCATGTATCTTCATTTAATAGCTTAAGCTTTAGGAATAGTTTGTTTGGGACAAACATAAAAAACATGTACATCTTGGAAGGTAAGCAAATGATGAAAATACGGGGAATAGCAGAAACCCAAAATTTAACATCCACAACCATGCTAATGAAACCATATTTGCTCTTGATCAACTACCTTTGCCACTAGGGCAACATTTATGAACACTATTCCTAAAGCCTAATCCTCCGTCTATCATAGGCTTATGCATTACACACACAACCCAACTAATTAAATAATGCCTCCTACTATCCTCCACAGCACAGTCAAGTTGTAGAGTATGACGGGTTGAATGATCAATAAAAAGTTATACAAGTTTCACTTATGTGATTAAAGAACAAGCAACAACAATAGAACCAGGAACCCAATACCTATTAACTATGATCCATGCAAACATCAAGTTTAATGACAATACCAGGGACGAATATCACTTCCATTGACTCTCAGTATGTTCTCTCGCAATGCCAAACCGGTGTAAAGGAATAGCAGCCAGGCCTGATGATGACAAATGGTAATACTCAATGACAGATTGCTGACAAATATTTCATCATGCAAGCAAATAAATACTAACCTGACATAAAACGAAGGGGTTTAAAAGAAAATACCTGGTACATCTGGACAGGAAAAGTTGGCAAGCATCCAGACCAAACCCAAGATCTTAGAATAAGCAGTGTTGCTGGAAAAAGCAGGAATAGCAGGGCAGTTCTATCCTGAATAAAAAGAAGTGACATTTCCATAAATGTTTCACAAACTTTTACTACATGGCAGCATGAACATGTGTGCAGAGCATGGCAGTAAATGGCGAGATTTCAATGTGCATCAAGTCATGTTTTAAGCTATTGTGGTGATGCAACATTTAATGGTGATTTTATGAATTTCATTCCCTACCCTACCCCGATTAAGCTTGTGTTTTCCCTGCAGATTTGAGCTTCACCATTTTCGAGCAAGTCACTGACATATTGTGCTCTTAGCAGCAACTCCTGTCCCAATTAACGTCTGGTCTCAAGGTTTTTGTAGGGTTTGAGTGTTGCTTTTCAAGGTGTTCTCTGTTCTGTTTTTTTTTTTCCTCCTTGTATTTATAGCTTGCAATTCACAGCCACCACCTTAGAGTTAAACTTATTAAGAATTTGATGCTGTAACCTTGTGTTCCCTGACTTTTGTTTTTCTTTATGCTAATTTTGTCTAGACTATGTAAAATGTGAATTTTGATAATTTAATGATGAATACTCCTTTAGTTTTGGGTAATGTTTTGTTTTTGAGAATTTATATGATAGTGGTACAAATTATTTATCCTGTATACATAATCTTTTGAATGGCGCCCATCAACCTATCGGCTATGCTGCTAGAGTGGTTTTGGGGAAGGCTGTCTGGGATTAACAAATGACAATTACCTCGTGGAATTACTCAATTTCATGTCAACCATGTTATTTTCATGCAATGCCTTTTATTTTTTTTATAATATGCATTTAAATGTGCACAAATTCTGCAAGTATAAACACAAAAGAATTGTAAACGAAAATAGGAAATCAATCAAACATTCAATTTCTCAGAAGCACAAGACAAGTTTCGGTATCTTCCAAAATCAACAAGCTGTGGAAAAGCGGCAATCAAGATGAAAATGATAGGAAAGAAAGTTTAATGCCTATCCACTGTCGGTGTAAAACAATTTTACACTGTCATCTAATCACAAATCATCGTTTGAATTACTTTAAGATAATTATTTTAAAAGTTAACAAACTTATCATACATGGTGGGTTATGATTGGAAGATTATAAAACTTTTTACACTTTCAGTGCATAAAAATCTACAGCATAAAAACAAGTAAAAGCGTGGTCTAAAAGTGCAAACAAGTATTGCAACAAACGTGTAATTGTGTGAAGCAAGAAGGGAAATGGCAAGTATTAGGTTGAATTAGAAGGGTGTGCATGAGGATTGAGAGAAATATATAAATATATATACCCTGTAACTGTTGTATTCCTCTTTGACCTTGAGCTGAACATCCTTCCTCGAGGCATGCACATTGATAGGACCCAGAAACATCCTCAGAAAGCTTCCTAAAGCGATTGAATCAATGTCATGTCATAGGTCACATTCCATTAAAAAGAAAGTCGATTGAGAGAGATGTGAAGAAAAGTAACCTTGTGCATGGCCAGGGAGAAGCGAAGAGGCGTCACCGTCAACGAGGATGCATCTCGCTCTCTGCAAATCTTCATCCAACTGCAACCAAGCAACGGGATGGATCCATTCAGTAAAGGAGGAATTGAATTGAAGAATTAGAGAGAGTGTGTGTGGGTTAACCTGCCTTATCGGCTAAGGAGGGAGGGATTTGTTTGCTGGAGACAAGAGAATCGAGAGAGGAACGGAGAGAATGGATTCTGGAATCGACGGCACGGACACGTTGCCGGAGAGGTTCCTCGTGGCTGGAAGCCTTTGAGATGTGAGCGGAAACGGCGTCTTGAACCTCCTTCGCTTCTTCGACCACACTCGCCACCGATTCCTCAATGGATGAAGACTCTTCCATTGCTTATGGCACTGTCTCCCTCGCCACCCACCAACCGATACCGATACTGATACTGATACACCCACGCAACAACTATAACCAATCTAATCTTACTTACATTTCCCCTTTTTATTTCTTATTCTTAACTAACATGCCTAACTCCTAACTAATTACAAATAATTCATTTTAATAAATATAAGACTAAAGTGGATTCATTCTCGTGACACTCTTCTTTTCTCCTCGCCTTTTTTCACATGGATGCTTCAATTTGGTTTCCTATAATTTCTTTATTTATTTTTGTGGATCTCGTTTGTTTTTTTTTTTTTTTGCTTCTTAAATAAACAAAAGCATTACATCCCCATTGTAAAATCAAAAACTCGTGTCACTGCAAAATAGAGATCAAACTCCAATTTTCTTTAATCGTATTTATTTTAATTGATAAGATGACATTTAAGGATCCAAGATTTCTCAGCTACAATTGCCTCTTTTTTTTTTTTAATTTAATACTACTGGAATTAGTAACTTAGGTTTTTTAGTGGTATCATATGTATTCCTACTGGATTGGATCATTTGAATCAATTATAAGATTAATTCTCAATCAAGACTTAATTACATTTAAAAAATTTCAGCTCTTTCCAAAAAGAAAAATATATTATGTAAGAATCTCTCCTCATATATTCTGCACTTATTGTCAAATGAGTTACACTCCTTTTACATATTACCATTGACTTTATAACTAGACAAACAATGGAGCCACAGGCGCGTGTAGCTTTGAAGTGAATTCGTTTTGTTTTGGGATATAAATATTATAATTATAATTAATTCAAGAGTTTTTATTAAGATAAATTACATTTTTCTCTCTTTCAACTATTACATGAATCATCTTTACCGACTTACTGTTTTTATAAAAAAATTCTAAGCACAAAATGATTAATTAATTTCTAATTTGTAATAAAAATATACTATTAATTTAATGATTAGAAAAGGGTGAAGGGATAAAGAAATGGAGAGAGATCATAAATTCGAATCATCCCAACTGATATTTTTAACAAAACTAATAAATTAACATTTGTCAATTAAAAAAATCTAAATCATGATTAATTATTGTATATTTGTTTGAAAATATATTATAAGTAGAAAGTACAATGAAATGAATGCAAAAATTGATATTTTTCTTTGGAGTACAAATTTACATTCCTTTTGGTTCAATGAGAACATAACTAAGTCTTGATTTAATCATTGTCGTGTTTTCTGTTGTGATTTTTTCGTTCTCGTGTTTTCACATGTTTAAATTTTGTTTTGTAGAATTTTATTTTTGTGGATATCATCCTTTTTGTTATGCTTCTTAAATAAACAGCTATTAAGTTTCGATTGTAAAAATAAAAATCCATATTTATGAAAAATAGAGATCAAACTCAATTATAAAAGTAATAGTTTAATTAGAATCATTCAATCGTATATTTTATACCAATAAGGTGTGATATAATTGGTAAACTTGTGGTTGAAGAATATATTGATTTACACACAAAAAATACTATTCACTTTTATATTTTTTTTTATAAGCATTAACTTTTATATAAATATAATTGAGGATAAGTCATGTTACAATGATAAAGTTATGTCTTGGTGATTTATAGATTATGGATA
>PYAF01000353.1:1216164-1227040 GCA_007407185.1 Glycine tomentella
AAAACTTAATAATTAAAATAACACTATATCACAATAAATTATTTTTCGTAAATCTAAAGTATAATTTATATGTTTAAAATAATTATTTATTATAGATTTTAATTATTATATCAGGCTATAATACAACTATGCTTAGTGGTTCTTATTTGATAGGAATAAAATACTAGTATGCTTAGAAGTTGTAATTTGATAAGAATGATTTTACCTTGAGAGTTTTTTTTTTATTTATAAAATGACACTTTGCAACACAAAGAAACACTTTAATTTATTGTCACTATTCTCTTTTTTTTCTTTTCTTTTGGAAAGTACTATTCTTTTCCTAAAAAATTATAACATAGCAAGTCTCTCTTGTTCAACTTATGAATATTTGATAGTAGAAATCTGTCTTCATGTGAACACATATAAAGTATTCTCACATTTAAAGAAAGATCTTAATGACACAAAAGTCAATCAAAGTATTCTCTCTTGTTCAACTTATGAATATTTGATAGTAGAAATCTGTCTTCATGTGGTATGAATATTGTTTTAACCTTCCAAAACATCCTTATCTAATCAAAGCCATGAGGAAGTACGTTGCGTACAACAACTGCAAAAAAAAAAAAAAAAAAAAAAAAAAAAAAAAAAAAAAAAAAAAAAAAAAAAAAAAAAAAAAAAAAAAAACAAGACATTGATACGTCATTATGTCCCAATTTGTATGAACAAAGACACTGAATTTAGTGAAAACAATTTTAAAATAAATATATAGAGATAAATTCCAATAATTCACATCTCGAAATGTTTTAGGCTTCAAATAACGTTGAATTTCCCACTAGAACATGAAATAAGAATGATATATGATTATATGCATTAGTTTAGTTATAGAAATTCGTGTTCACAAAAAATAACTTTAATTTAATTTAGCTAATTTATCCCTATGTTTTTAACTTCAATGGAAAAATGAAAGTTAATAGAAATCAAATAACCTTGTTTCTCAAAATAGAGAAAAAGTAATCGAACAACTATTTTTTTAAAATAATAATCTGCATTTTTTAATAGCCTTTAAAAGGATTACCTTCCAGATCAACAGATAGAAGGACCCAGTGGAAGCTTTGCTGCTTAAATCTATAGATTTGGCTTGGTACCAGAGAATTGAAGCAAGAACAAGATGGCCCAGACCCTAAAACATCAGCATCGAATAAATTTCAAACATTGCTAGAAAGGTTAAATAAACAAGTTTATATTCACTTTGAAGAATGTATCCTTTAAAGATCAATATTGCAATAATATTTGCAATAGAGACAACTCGTAGGGAAATGTTTTCTCATTTAATCTAATTAAGTCACTTTCAAATTACTTAAGTTACAACAGACACAACCAATATACTATAAGACAATTGTTACATATTCAAATACTTGCTAGTTAATTAAAACCACGCCCCATTGTTCAAAACAAATAATTTCTTAAGTGAAAGAATGACACAAGACACCTAAAATTGCAACCTATACATGTAATAAGCATAATAATTACCGTGATAATTTTAATACTGAGGTAAGAAGATGATGCTCCTGCCAAGAGGGCAACTCCAAAAGCCATTTCAAAAAGGAAAACACAAACCCAAAATACCTGACAAAGATTTGTTAAGAACAACTAAGGGATATATAAAAGGGCACAACCAACTTTTCCAAGATATTAGATTTGAAAAACATACCCGTTTTTGACCTAAACGTATTGAAAAAGTATCGATGCCATATAGTTTATCTCCTTCAACGTCAGGTATATCCTATATAAATTGAATATAAGATTTTACATTATGTACAAATGTTGAATTGAAAGCTTGATGGTGGAAAGAAACTTGTTTTGAGAAACAAGAAGCGTTTACCTTTGCCAATGCTATACCCACTGAGAAAAAGTTCATGATTACAACAAAAAAAATAAGTGATCTTGGAAAGACAATTGGCCTCTTCAACACAAAAGTCTGGACATTGTTACACGAAGGATCAATAAAAAAAAATATTAGGCTTCCTTTCATATTTCTTACTTTAATTAATAACACATATAAGAGAGTATAAAACTTCAAAAACTATATGGTAAAACTATAATACAAATACAGAATATGGTCTTAGGTGATATCTCGTGACTTACAATATAACTATTTGCAATTTATTGATAATTAGTTAGTTATAGGCTTTATATTATTCAACTGAGATACTCATAGTTGGTATAGTTAGTTTTCAATATAAATATATTACACTAAATTAATGACAGTGGAGCTCATATTTCTCTTTACATATTTATATTTTCTTCAACATTCTCACTCATATCTCATGATTAAGTTTTTATTGGTGAATTCAAATAATTAATTATGAATCCAACGAAACCAACCCTAAAAATTCAAGATTAAGATTTGTTATTATTGTTATGCGCATATAAAGTTAATGCATGCTTGTTTAGAACTACATGTATATAAAAAGCACACTTAGCTATAAAACAAAACCTGCATGTGAAGGAAGCATGTAATTGGAATTACAAAAGCCATAATAGAAATCTGGCATATTAATGCAAGCAGTGGGTGTCTCTTCCATCTCAAGAAGGGTACCTGAAAAGTTTCAAAACATTGCAAACACTATCAAACAAAATTTTTCGTGTGTTTGTTAGAAAATATTCATGTATCTTCATTTAATAACTTAGTTTGTATTTGAATGAGTTTTAAAGAGTGAATGTGTATGTTCAGAAGAAGCTCTTTAAAATTTCACTCTTTTAAAATTTATTTTAAAAAATGGATGCTCTTGAGAATCAACTTTTAGTGAATGATTAAATTCACTGAAAGTTTATTATTATTTATCCAGACAAAATATTTCATAAATAAAAGCAATCAAATTGCATCAATTTAATTTATTTATATGTAAAATTCTTTAGAATTTCAAAATAATCCATATGCTTTGGGTATAGTTGGTTCATGTTATGTATCGTTGTATCCAAGCCGCTATGACTAAGTGGTATACAATTCAATCTCTTCCTTATAATAAATAAAGTTGAATTTTACCATGAGATAAGTAGATTAATGCATTGTTCCATGCTTCAAACCCAAAACCCATAAAGTATATAATTCAATATTTAATAGTACACACTTAGAACTTGGGTTCTCGAGCAGTCCTATCAATCTTTTACAACCACTAGAACCTTCATACTTGAATTCGAGAGGGGAAATGTTACAAATAATCGAGGAAGACTTCATTTTTTCAGTGTCACAAACGGAAATTTGGATAGGCTAGGTTCTCTCAAATATAGTCTATATAGGAGTCTGTAGTATTCTTTATTAAATAAAAAACAAATTTTCATATATCTTCATTTCTAATCTAGTTTCTATTATTATGGATCTATTAAGCAACCTTATCATCAGGAATGGAACTCATAAAACCTAAGTCACACGACAACAAATCCAACTATGACATTGTGGCTCCCATTCATAACCTTTAAGTTAGGGTTTGTTTGATAAAATTCTCAGTAAGCCCTTAGAAAAGAAAAAAAAATGAAAAAACTTCTTCACAAACCAAATTTATGCATAAGTTAAAACTCAACTTTTGGAGAACCTACTATAAGAGAGTTTAGACAAATTAACTTAGGCATATGTTAATTCTAACTTAAGAAAAATCTTATTTTTTTTTCCTACAAGTGCTTTTGAAGTTTCTTATCCTAACAAGTCCATACTTATGTCTTAAACATGGTATAAGGAAAAAAATGTTTAAATGCAATTCAAAAGAACTCACATTAATTGAATAAATAGCCCATATTGAGGATGTCAATACAACATTCCAAATCAACGACCATGAACCTATAATCCAACTAAGCCCAAAGCCCTGCAAAAGAGAATAAAACAATAAGCCTCATCCTACTTTGTTAATGAAGCTCATGTTAAAAAAATATAACAATGAAAATGGTTGAATTTATATGGCACCAGAGTTAAAAATGATGCAGCAATGATGACAACATTTGTATATGATACTTCCCCAGATGCCAACGGAAGATATGGTTTGTTTATCTGCAATTAAAAGTACAGCATAGATTAGTAATAAGACAAAGCATATACCGAAAATTTTGTAAGCTATAAATAATTGTATTTTTTTTACCATATTAAAGGCTATAATAATTAGCTAGGTAGGCTTGATAAATCAAAATATAACAAAGAAATATGGTAGTCCAAATAATAAAAATTGCAAAACTATAAATTATTACATGTGAGCAAATGCTCTTGTATATTCTTAATCTTTTTTTGAACATCCAACTTTAGATAAATTAGACAACAATTATGTCATTATCATATTTTTTAATGGAATAATACATAAGACCACAGGACAAAAAAAGTCATTTATTAATGATCTAGATTATTTATTTCTAATAATACGTTTCATACCTTGTCTATTTCAAAGTCAAACAATTGATTTATAGCACTAACATAAACTGCAATAAACAACTGAGGTACCACAGCCTGAAACATTTTAAAAACTCAAAATGTTAATGAAGTTTAAGAGTAGCATACAATTGACTATTTGGGGAGAAATATCATATTTGGAGTCTCACCTGTAACACACCAATAAAAAATAACATAGACATATCTGATAGTTTCTCCACTGTAAGGAGAGACGAAGAAATTGTGCCTAGTATCTGTCAAAGATAAATAAAAAATATCTAGCTAGTTAAAACATTAAGTTATCGATATTATCCAAAAAAGTGTTTAATACAAATGAGTTGAATAGTATCAATCATAACATTCGAGGATTATTTATGAGTAATATTGGAAAGTTTGAACTTACTATGCTAATCAGTGCGTATGGATAGCAAAACTTGTAGAGAACAATTAAGAAATTTTTGAAAGAGTCCAAATTGTTTTTGGGAGCAGAAGCTTGAGGTTCCGAATCAAAAGATGGTTCAGGGACCGCATTCAGAACATATTTTTTATTGCAATCTTGATATGTAGACACTGCTTCAAAGCTTTTGTAATGATGGTTCAAACTTGGCTGTTGTAACCTCAAAACATTATAGCGTTGTGAAGCTTTTGCTGCACAAGAACCTAGAACACCAGGAGTTGGATGTAGTACAATTGACCATGCACACAAAAACAGTCAACACAATTTTTATTATTATAGAGAACTGTAAAAACTCTTAATTTGAAAAAAAAAATAGTTTAAAAAACATGGTCGAAAGTCATTTATACAGAAAAATTATTGATAATGTATGACATTCTATGTAAAAATGTCTTCAATTGATTATGAAGACTTAACAACTTCGAAAATAGTTAGGCTAAAATATAGTTGTGATACTTTATGATATTGTGAAAACTTGTTATGGACTTTTATCTTTTTAAAAAATTATTAATTTAACTTTTAACTTTGAGTCATTTTGATGTTTGTCAACTTGAAAGCATTGTTAGTGTTTTAAATTTTGTAGCAGTTATGAAACACACTTTATGACAATTTTAAACCCCTAATAAGTTAAAAGACCAAAATAATATAAATTTAAAAGTTAAAAAATAAAAGACAATAAAATTTAAAAGTTAAATAACCAAAATGAAACAAATAGGCTTTTATGTAAAGTTTGTAAGATATAAAAGTCTCCTTGACAGTATCTTTATTCAATTGATGATATTATATTTAATGAAATATTTTTTTAAAAGATATTGCAGCAATTTTTTTAAAAAAATATTCTATACTACTACTACTAAAGTTGTTTCCCTGGTGTGATGTGTATAATATTTATTTCTTATGATCATTTTTAAGTAAACATTTTAAACTGAATTTATATTTAAAGTAAACAAATTAATATCAACTTTTAATTTTAATATCTTATGTTTAACACCAATCACTGTATGGGTTCATCAAGGATTTCCTCCTTCCGCCCAAACCACACTCATACAAACTGCTGGGTAGTGAGTTTCAAATTTCAATCCCCACACTCACCCTGTTTTCTGCTCCAAACTCATGAACCCCGTTTTGAAGTTGGAATCTTAGTGTTGGTGGTAAATCCGCTTGATTGAAGTTTAGATTTTTAACTTTTTGGGTTCCATGATTGTAGCTCCATGTTGGGAAGATGAGAAAAAGTTAATTTTGTTTAGGGGTTGAATAAACAATGAATCGCAAAAGTAGTCTTGGAAGAGTTTAAGAAAGAAGCTTGAGGAAGAACTAAGGGAAGGGAATTGAACAACAAAATTGCAAAGCTGGCTTCTGAAACTGGTATATGGGTTTCTTAAAGTCATTTATTCATTTTTTTTATTCTTACATTGTCATGTCACTCATAAGAACTCTAATTAAATTTTGTTCAAATGTAAAAAATTACAAGAAACTTCAAAAAATCTCTTAATTGGTGATGTTTGAAAAATAAGAAACTCTAAAAAGAGTTTCTTATATAAGAAACTCTCATGTTACCTAGATACTCTTCAATACATAATTTCTTCTAAGAAATAATTTCTTATTCTTAGAAACCCACTAAACACCTTCCATTAGAGATGTTCTTCAGTAAATTGAGAGTGCTTAACAAATTCAAGAATCAATTTCGCTATTTACTCTATTTAAAAGTTAGTATGTTGTGAATAAAAGTCAAAGTATAAAATAGTGAGATCAATAAAGGGTAAGATCCTGTTTGATAAAAGTTTTAATTTTTAGAAGAAGAAAATAAAAAAGATAAAATAAAATAAAAAATTTATCAGTTAAAATTAATTTATGAATAAATAATTTGTAAAAGATTTTTTCTCTCCAAAAACTGACTTAACTTATAAATAAATTAATTTTGAGAGATAATAAAGGTTAATAATAGGGGGATATGTGAGACTATACTTGTATAGTAAATATTCTTCGTGGAATGTTTACTACTCGGCCAGTGATTTCCACCTACAATTACCAATGGTTCCTCATATTAGTTAGCAAATAATTTTGTAATGAAAAATTGACCAAATACCCAAAGCTAGCTAAATGGATAATAAAGAAGAAAGTAATGTGATGTGAAATTAATCAGACACGTAGCTACGTACGTACCAGTTGTTACTGAACAAGCTTGAGGAAAAGATATAACAAGCCCCGAATCCATGAAAACTGAACTTACTAAAAAGAGGAAGCGAGATTTTACGGATTAGACTCGATAGACACAATATATAAAGTGCATGCTGCATCCTCTTAAATATTCTCCGACCCATTTGTCAATGCTTTTGTTATTTAACTCAATATTTTATAATTTGATTGCCTTTGAAAATTTCCGTTTCCGTGCCGTTGGCGTTGTTGACTATCCTATCTAATAAAAAAAGATTTTTGTCATTTAGCTCAATATGGACATCTGGCACAAATAAAAAAACTAATTAAAAAAACTTTTTAACCCAAAACAACCAACACAAGGAGTTAGAGAGACAAAACCTTCAGTTTTATATTTATTTTTGTTGAATTTTATGTAAATGAAAATGACTATTTATGTATAAAATCTTTTTTTTTTTGTAAATACATTATTTTTTCGTAGACTTATTATATATTTAGTGCTAGATCTTAAATAAAGATTTTGAGCTTAAGATCTGATCTTCATAAAATCTTCCAATAAAGGAAGTGGAGAGATCTCCAACACGGACAATGAGTTCTTGTACAAGATTCCTCAAGATCTGCACATTGTTCAAAAAAGAATAAATTTTCCTTCTCTTTTTCTCTCCCTAAGATCTCAAAATGAGATTTACCATTAAAGGAAAAAATTAAAGAGATCTTGAGAGATCTTTAATCCTAAGATCTACCACTGAAGATACTCTTAATCAATACAATTAGTTGAAATGAATAAAAAATGATAAGGAGTTGATATTTGAGTATGTATTTGTTTTGAGTGTCTATTTATTTTCTATAGACATATATGGGTTAATTACAAGCTGAAATAAAAAGAAGTTTTTGTTGGAATAGGTGCCAATCTCTAGTTAATTTTTGTTATTGGATCTCACCTTATTTACCGACTTCTGGTACAAATGAAAAATAAAATAAAAAAGAAATTTTTTTTAACCCAAAACATCATCACGAAATAGAGAGAGAGACAAAATCTTCTATGCAAGACTTGACTTCTTCATATTTTTGTTGAATTCCATGTGAATGAAAACGAATATTTCTATATAAAATCTTTTTTTTATTGCAAATGTATTATTTTGTTGTAAAAATATTATATTAGTCAATAAAATTAGTTGAATTCTTCTTATTCATATAAATAAAAAATTTGATAATGAATTGATCAATGATATTTGAGCATGTACGTGTTTTGAGTGCCTATTTTTTATAGGTATATATGAGTTGTTCACGAGCCGGCCGGAATGAAACGAAGGTTTTGCTGGGATAGGTATTCAACGCTTTTATATAATTGTATCTCTCTTATGGGAAGGCTGAAGAGGATGCATACGCCCTTGGCAGTAAGCATAAGTGCACTGCATCATGCTTGTATGTGCAGCTGAGTTTGCTAGCTAGAGAAATTAAAAAAAAATAAAATAACAGAGAGGGAGTTAGTCATATAATAATATTAAATAAAGGTAATCAGGATGCATGAACTACTAAAGACCACGTCACGCTAGCTCTTCTTTTTATATCTATATATATATATATATATATAAAACTTATGTATATGATAATTATATTGATATAATTTTGATAATTATTATGTTATTTTATAATTTTTGATTAAATAATATTTTTTTAAAATTTATCGTTATATGATAGGTTTCTTTAACATATATCACATATGTTAAATTTTATATTAATTGAAAATAATTTGATATCTCGTTTATATAAATTAAAATAAAATAATATAAATATTTTAAAATATACGAAAATATAAAATCATTTAATTATCTTGTTATTATTCAATTTTAATAATTTAACACAAATAATATTGATAATATGTAAATATTATTTAATAATTAGATAAAAAATTATATTTTATATTAAGTTATAAAAATAATATAATAATTATCAAAATTATACTGGTAAAATATATTATATTTTACCTCTCTATGTATATAATGGAGGATACATCAAGTTATTTGGTGCCACATTCACACCACAGAGATGACAAAAGAATCAAGTATGCATCGACTTCATTTAATTATAATGGTTGAGTAAGAAGAATTGAACCTTAATTGGCTAGCTAATTACGTGAAAGATGAAGTCAAAGTAACCAGATGACTGATTTTGAATAATGTTATAATGAAATGGAATAATTGACTTCATTTTATATATTTTATATAATGAAAGTTTATGTAAAAAAAGAAAAGAAAAGAACAAGTAAACAATGTTTTAATATATTTTTTAGAGTAAAAAGGAAAGAAATTTTATATATTAAGACTAAAACCAAAACTTTATCGTTTTAGAAAGAGTAAAGTTATATTTATGTTTAAAAAATGCTCAAATGTGTAACATCCTAAAATCTAGATATAATTATTTGTCGTTATAAAATAAGAATTATTAAGTTATATAATTAATTATTAAGTTAATAAAAAGGTTAATTAAGTTGTTATGAAGTTTAAAATGAAAAATTGTTAGAATAAAAATTTATTGAAAAAAGGAAAACTTGGCTAAGACAAGCAAGAATTCAAGATTCAAATCCTTTGAATTGAAAATATCGAAAAGGTCGTAGGCGTACGTAATCCCACACATTTAATTAAATTCAAATATAAATATCATCTTCAATCATGTACAACATATTTATAGGAATACGGAGTTTTTCAAACATAAACTAGATGAAGGAAGAAGATAGATCACGCAAAATTGGAGATTAAAACCTAATAAAGTATACTTTTAGTGTTGCTGGATAATTAGTAGAAAAGAAACGTGCTGAATCCTGTAAAAAAAGAGAGTGCTGAATAGCACAAAATTCACCAAATTTTATAACGTTAGCAAGAGGATATTAGAATTCTTGAAGAAACTCTTGGCGTGATTGTAGGAAACGCTTTACAGAAGGTCGTCGAGAAGTGTCTGTATAAAATTCCCTGTGTCGTTACAGCAGTGGCAAGTTAGTTAGTCCAGGAGATTGTCTGTTAAATATGTGATATTTAATGATGTTGTTTTGTTTGGTGGTGGTTCTGGTGGCCATGGGTTAAGAATTGTATTTTATTCAATATGATCCAACCTTGATGGTATAGGATAAGATTCAATCTCATATCTATGACTGTTATGTACTACACGGTTTGTCCTTTTGGTGGATTACAGTGAAGTAGAAGTAGTTTGGTATGTTGCAGACTATGTTTTTGCTCTGTTGGATATATATATAACTCTGGTTGTTTGCACAACTTGTTTTATGAAATGATATGTCTCATTGCTGATTTTTTTTAAAAAAAAAAGGTCTTCGAGAAATAAGTAAAACACTAATCTTTTAAAATTCTTCATGGTATGTTTCTTGAAAGATATAATTAATTTAAAAGATTCTTGATAAGAAAATTTTGGGTTAGTGTTAGTGACATATACCAAATGGGTTTACGCCTAAAATTTTGGGTAAATTTTGGTACCTAAAATTTTTACTCGCTTGAATTTTAGTCTCTACCAAGTCATATTTTTCCTATGGCTTTACGCCATTGAGATTATTTTAGTTTGTTGGGAACTAATATCTTAAGTGCATTTGATCATAGGATTTTTTTTTTCATGTATAATTTTAAATCCTGAGAATTATAATACTTGGAAACAAAAAATTTATTTGGTTTGTTAAAAATATATATGGAAATGTTTCCTGAAAATAAAAAAGTTACGTTATTAGTTACTTTGATTATTTATTAGATTAAATAATTTAATAAGAGTAACATAATATTTTAACTTATAATAAAAGAAAATTTTAATTTGAAAAATTAAGATTTCTACCTTTTCATGACAAAGTTTTTATGGAAAATCGCTCATTATTTTGGTTTTTG
>PYAF01000353.1:1227140-1265890 GCA_007407185.1 Glycine tomentella
ATTTTACTTTTTTATATTTGTAGTTGACTCAAAATATTCCTTTGGCCACTTTAATATTAACGTTGTTAATTAGTGTTTAAAGTTTTAAAATAATTAATTTAATATAATGACAATTAAAAATCATTACAATCCTTTTTATTAATTTTCTTAAAATTGTAATCCTTCTTGGTGGAATTATAATAATATTTACTAGTAATAATATTAATATATACTTCTACATAAATATTTATAAAATAATAATATTAATATACTATTAAACATTGTGGAAGATATGAAATTGAGTTTAAAAAAATGTTTCAAATTGGCACCAAAAAGTGATATGATAACTAAGATGAACTGTTTAAAACTTGACAAGCATGTTTTGTAAATATATTCAGATAATATAAAATAAAATAAAATAAAAAACTAATTTTGTGGGAAATATGCTTAGTGATTCTTATTTGACAACAATGTTTTAACTTGAATATTTTTATTGAAAGGCACCATACAACATAAAGAAACATTTTTACTATCACTATTTTCTTTCTTAAAGCACTATACATTTTCACAAACAAAACTAGTATAACAAGTTGCTTTTATTCCACTTATGAAATATTTGACCAATATCAATGTAAATACACATAAAGTCTTCATATATATAATTAAAAAAAAAATCGTAATGATACAAGAACTAACATTCGGCTCGTTTTAATAAATCTTAGATACAAAACATGTATTTCGTTGTATGTATCAGGAACATTACTTGAGCCTTCCACGATATCCTTATCTAACTAAAGCCATGAGAAAGAACGCTGCATATAATAACTGCAAAAAGAAACAAGAAATCGATACATTATTATATGTTCCACTTTGTACGAACAAAAACAAAGAATTTAGTACAATAAGTTGAAAACAAACATATACAAATAAACAAACAATAACTCACATTTCAATATGTTTTGCACTTTTCACTAAAAAATGAAATCATATCGATGTATGATTAAGTGCATAATCTCAATCACAAAAGTTCGTGTTCACAAAAAATAACATTCGATCATTTAGCTATAATTTACTCCTGTGTTTTGCAATTCAATTAGAAATCTAAAGACAATACAAATCACTCAACTTTATTTCTTAAAATAAGAGAAAAAGGATTTGGATAGCTAATTCTTTGAAATAAAAATATTGATATTGGACTCCTTAAATGACAAACAATCTTTAAGAGTATTACCTTCCAGATGAACATATAGAAAGGACCAGTGGAAGCTTTGTTGCTCAAATCTACGGACTTGGCTTGGTACCAGAGAATTGAAGCAAGAACAGCATTTCCCATACCCTAAAACATTGACACCAAATGAGTTTCAGACTTTATTGAAAAGTTTAAACAAGTTTATGTTCACTTATATTGATATGTAAAATAATAAATGTATGCTTTCTTCAAAGATCATTTTTACCCTTTAACTATTAACAAGATCATTTAGTGAAAATGGAATACTTACAATAAAAAATAATATTAATATTGATGTGAAAAATGTATCACCAAAGTAATAATAGAGCCACAATAATTCTAATTAATTAAATAAAGAAATAATTTGACATAGAAAGTAAGAAAATCAATCCTAAGAGATAATATAAGTCACTCTAAATTACTTAAGTTACAACCAAAAAATTATAAGAATTTTGGTATATATTCTAACACTTGCTAATCAAAATACCGCACCCAGTTGTTTAAAACAAATAACTTCTTAAAGGAAAACAAAAGACATGCAACACCTATAATTGCATTATTGCAACTAATTATACATATAATAAACATATTACCGTGACAATTTTAGTCCAAAAATGCGAAGATGATACTCCAGCCAGGAAGCCAACTCCAAAAGCCATTTCAAAAAAGGAAACGCATATCCAAAATGCCTGATAAAAATTAGTTAATAATAATTAAGGGATATACGCGAGGACACAACCAATTTTGCTGAGATGTTTGATTTGAAAAACATACCCGTTTTTGACCTAAAACTACTGCAAAAGAATTGATGCCATGCTCTTTATCTCCTTCAACGTCAGGTATATCCTATATAAATCCAATAAAAGCTTTTAAATTATGTGTACATATTAAACGGAAAGCTTGATGGTGGAAAGAAGAAAAACGTGTTTTGAGAAACTATAGATTTTACCTTGGATAATGCCAAACCCAAGGAGTAGAAAGTCATGAATGCAACAAGAAAACCCAATGATCTTGGAAAGCCAATTGGTCTCTTCAACACAACAGTCTGGACATTGTTACATGTATTAGC
Source organism: Glycine tomentella (assembly GCA_007407185.1). Classification (NCBI taxonomy): domain Eukaryota; kingdom Viridiplantae; phylum Streptophyta; class Magnoliopsida; order Fabales; family Fabaceae; genus Glycine; species Glycine tomentella. The sequence goes on from PYAF01000353.1 coordinate 1,229,417, forward strand.
AATATAAAAGTATATTTAGCTTCCTTTCATATTTCTTACTCTAATTGACAGCATATGGAAGGTTATAAGAGAACATAAAACTTCTAGGACTATATGGCGAAAATATATTAATAACGTAAAAGATTATCTTAGGTGATAACTAGTAAATTACATATATAATAGTTTGTAGTTTATTGATAATTTGTTAGTTTTAGGCTATTTATTATTCAAGTGAGATAGCCATATATAGTTGACATAGTTACCTTTCAATGTAAATGGACATACATTGTACTAAAGCAATGAAAGTGAAGCTCATTCTTTTCTTTACATATTTAGTTTTTCTTCAACTTTTTCATTCACATCTCATCTCATGATTAACTCTCTTCATTCTTAATTATAAGACATAACTAACTAATTTATGTTTATTAAGAAACTTAGTTAATTTAGTTATTAATATTAGATTTGTTTATGATTATAATATTTTTTTAAAATTTATCCTTTACTTTATTGAAAATATATTCATTTTCTCTAATTTTCATAGGAGAGAGAAATAAATAATTCAAGATATTTAATAAAAAAATCATTAATGCATAAGAGATATTAAATAATCTTATAATAAGAGAATTTTTTTTATGACTACTTATTATAAATAAGGATGGAGGGAGTAGATGAATAAAATAAATGATCATGAACTCAACAAAACCAATCCTAAAAACTTGGGATAAGCATTTGCCAACCCTAAAAAATTGGGATAAGCATTTGTTATTATTGTTACGTGCATATAATTAGTTAATCCATGCTCGTCCATAACTAGAGGTCTATATATAATAAAACGCTAATTAGCTATAGAATAGAACCTGCATGTGATGGAAATATGAAATTGGCAATGCAAGTGCCCAAGTAGAAATCATGCACATTGCTGCGACGAATGGGTATCTCTTCCATCTCAACAGGGGCACCTGAAAAGTTTCAATACATTGCAAGCACCATTAAACAAAATGTTTCAACATGAGTTTCTATTATTGTGTTTGTTAGAAAATATTCCTGTATCTTTGTTTAATAGCTTAATCTGTATTTGAGCTGAACTTTAATGAGGAAAAATGTATTTTTTTTCAAATGGATTTTAAATGTTTTGACTTAAAATATCTAGTTTGGATTTCAAATGAAGGATGTTTGAAAATATAAAGCATTTTAGAAGACAAATTTTAACTAAAGGATTTGAATTTCCACTCTTTTGGAGGATATTTTGAAAATGTTTGCTCTTGAGAATCAACTTCTAGTAAATAATTAAATTCTCAACCTATCTTATTTTGTAATATAATTTTTAAAATATTTTTTATAAAAAATATTTTGAAAAAGTCATAAAATTAATATATAAAGAAATTATTTTAAAACTTTTTATTAAATTTAAAAAAATCAAATATGATTTTTTTTTTAATCTTGGATTAATTTTGATACAAAAGAGTTCACAGTAATTTTTATTCAATAATTTTTTTAATTCATCTTCCTAATCTAGTTATTATTATGGATATATTATTAATAGTCTTATCAGGATTCAAGATGAATTGAACCATAACCCCTAAGTCACATGACAACAACTCCAATTGTTGCACCATGGGACAACCTTTATATATATATATATATATATATATATATATACTTATGTCTTAAATATTGTAAAAGAAAAAAATAGTCTATATGCAATTGGAAAAAACTCACATCGATTGAATAAGCAGTCCACGATGAAGCGATTACTACAAGATTAAAAATCAATGGCCAAGAGCCTGTCATCCAAGTAAATCCAAAACTCTGAAGAAACAAAATAAAACAATAAGTCCCCTCATACTCTGTTAATGAAGCTCATGTTAAAATAATCTTTGTAGAAAAGGACAATTCTTAAAGGTACCAGAGCTAAGAATGCTGCTGAAATAATGACACCGGTTTTAAAGGAGAATTGTCCAGATGCCATTGGAAGATGTGGTTTGTTTATCTGCAAGAAAACATGTAACATAAATTATAAATAAGACAAACCATACGGTACTTTTCCACCAAAAAGTTTGTAAGCCATAAAAAAGTTACATGTTTTTTGGGACCATATCAAGGGCTATAATAATTGTCAGACTTGATCAACCAAAATATCACAAGGAATTTGTTATTCATCTAGATTATTTATTTCTAATAGTAAGTTTAATACCTTGTCTATTTCAAGGTCATATAGTTGATTCACACCAGAAAGATAAATCTCAATAAACAATTGAGGTAGCACACCCTGAAACATTTTAAGAACTCACAATGTTAATGAATTTTTAAAGATAGCATACAATTGGCTATTTAAAGGAAAATCACATATTTAGAGTTTCACCTGTATCACACCAATAAAAAATGGCAAAGATATATCGGATAGTTTCTCCACTGCGAGAAGAGACGAAGAAAATGCGCATAATGTCTGCCCAAAGACATAAAAATGGCCCATTAATTTAAAACATTAAAGATGTTGCTGTTATCCAAAAAAGTGTTTGATACAAATGAATTGAATTAAGTATTGACTATAAGTCTATAACATTGGGGATTATTTATGAAAGTAATATTAAAAAAAGTTTAACTTACTATGCCAATCATTGTGTATGGATAGGAAAACCAGTAGAAAGCAGACAAAATTTTTTTGACAGATTCCAAAAAGTTCTTAGGATTGGAAGCATCTGGTAGATCAAAACCAAGAGGTTGTTTAGTGATTGCTTTCACAACATATTTTCTATTGCATTCTTGATGTGTAGACCCTCCTCCAATGCTTTTGTAATGATGATCCAAACTTGGTTGTTGGAACCTCAAAAAATTATGTTCTATTTGAGTTTCTCTTTTGTGTTGTGAAACTTTTGATACACAAGAACCTAAAACACCAAATATTGGATGAAGTATTACTAACTATGCACAACTATAAAAAAATCAATTAAATAACTAAAATAAGAGAAGTCGCCAATAAAATTTACTTTATTAAAGAAAACACAAAAAAACTTCGATTATAAATATAGATAATTTAAAGAAAATTAGCTATTTTTTTAACTAAATAAAAAAAATTAATATTCAATCCAACCTATTTTGACTTAATATTTTTTTTTTGAATTTGTATAATTTAGATTTAAAAAATAAAATGGATCAATATAAACTAACTCAATAGGACATTTTTTACATTTGACCCAATGGATCCGGTCAGATCATCCATTTTGTCATCTTTAGTTTTGAAAATATTGTTGTATTTCTTTGAAAAAAATGGGTTTTATTTAAAACGTTATTTTTGGAAAGATTAACTTTTTATTTACATTCTCCTGCGAGTACTTATTAACAAACTCACCTACACAAGCTTTAAAAATGATTAAATAATTCCTTTTACTGATACATTTGAGTGAGCAAGTACGTGAACGAATGTAAAAGACTGAGATGTTTAAGAAGTTAAGTAATGATAACGATTAAAATTAGAGGAACAGGAGCATATGTGAGACATACTTGGATAGCAAATATTATTGGTGATATGTTTACTCCGCCAGAGATTTCCACCTACAATCACCATATTAGTCACTAGTCAGCATATACCCAATTAAGCTATGCACGAAAAATGGATGCATGCATAGGTACCAGTTGTGACTGAATAAGCTTTAGGGGAAGATATAGCAAGCCCCCAATCCATGGAAACTGAACCAACTAACAACACAAATTAAGCAGTTTCTTTGTAGAGGATGAGAGGAAGGAGTGATTAATTGTAGAGACTAGACTCGATACAATATATGTGATATGATTGATCAAGAATTTATACATCTACCGCAAAGTTGATTAGTACGTACTCAACATTCCTTTAATAATTATTTTCAAATATAATATTTAGTACTGCTACTTTAGAAAACAATTCCTTTGACTCTTGTGTCGTGTGTGATGGCTGATGGGTGGGGGCGCATGTTGATAATTGATAATGTATATATATAGTATTATCTTCTTTTTTTTTAAAATATATTAAACAAGCGTTGCTTTTAGACTCATTTCCTTTGGTTTGAATTAGACATTCAGATGAATTCCGTGACAGTTAGTCTTATTCAAACTTTGTACAAAATGTGCAATAATTTTCATGTTTTAAGTATGCATGCATGACTCCTAATTTGTTGTTTTGTCAATAGGTGAAAATTGAAGAATTGTCAAAGTCATTGAGGGCAAATGCTTCAACTCAATGAGATGAAAGTCCTTAGTGGTAAAGAAAGAAATATTATAGACATAAGGGACAATTTGTTTTACGGATTCATGAAATCATTATTCTTAAAAATATAACATGAAGATATTATTTTTGTGTATTTTAAAAAAAAAGATATTTAGTTACATTTCTAATATTCATGGGAATAACTTTTAAATTCAACATAATTTAAATAAAAACACATAAAAATTAATGATGTTTTTAGGAAATGATTTTCTTTATTTCCATGAGTATATAATATTCATGTGTCATATTTCTGAGAATGAACTTTTAATCCGTAAAAAAAAAATTTATGAGAATTTTGAAATTTTCAATGTTAGAAAGAAAATAAGAGGATAAAAAATATAAATAAGAATTTAAAATTATTCTAATCGAAATACTAGTGATTGAAGTAGCCAATTTATACTTGTGCTCTAAAAATTCTAAAATAGACTGTACGAGACTGGTCTAGAAATACTAAAACTAGAGTAGGAGACTGTACGAGACTGGTCAATTTAGTACTACATAATAAAAAATGGTGAATCGATTAGTGTTCGTTTTCAATGAATGAACCACGCAATCAGTTTTAAGAAGTATTGATAAAAATTAAAAACAAAACTGTTCAACAACTAGTAGAATTCCACAAATTAATACCGTACCGGTTCATAATGGGTTAGTGAAAATGCTTAATACCAGCACATTGTTTTTATTTTTTCTTTAAAAAATGAATTAAACTATGTTATTTATTTTAGATTTAAATTTATTATTGCTCATTAGATGTGTCTAAACTGTTGAGATTAAAACTCAGATGAATGGAGATTTTTTTAAAAGTTGAATATGTTTTAATCCTATAAATAAGCGAGTTTTAATTCTATTCCTGTAAAAACATTTCATTTTCATTTAAAATTATTATTTTTAGTCTCTATAAAATAAAATAAAAATTGCTTTTGGTTCTTGTAAATTTTTTATTTAATTTTTATCACTCTAAAATATAAAATGAATATTATTTTCACAACTTACAAAAGTAATATTTATTTTAAAAATCTAGAAAAAAAATAAAATTTCCATTTGCTTGAGTCAGTAGTTCTAAGATAATTTTGGCATATCCATCTACACTCCATTTTTTATTTATTTCATGGAATAGAAAAATCGAAACCTGATGGATGTGAAAGACTTGAATAATCGGTGTAAAGTGGAAAAAATGAAGATGGTTAAATAAGGTAAATCGTAAAATTAGCAAGAATTATAAGATTTACTTAGTATATATGATCGAAGAAAGAAGAAAAATGTCGCAAGTTTAAATGTTTTTTACTCAAATATTAATAAATTAACAATTAATATTTAACGATAAAAATTAGCAAAGTAACCAATGATCGATTTATATAAATTATAAAATTGCAGTTTAAAAAATGGGGTAAAAAACTTGATTAATCGGTGTAAAGTGAGAAAAATTGACTGGACAACAATTTAAGGGAAGTCTTCTAGATCTGCAATTTATTTTCTGTGAGAAAACCCAACAATAATATGATTTTCTATAACGGTCAAGTGTGCCTCCATCCACCCATACCATGAACCTCAATGATATTTTATTTTAATGTATCCCAAGCAACATAACGGAGAGATTAAAACAAAAATAAGCTGCACGATCTGTCTGGTGGCTACACCTACACGGGTCATTCTAGATGGTGGCTTTGGATTAGAAAAAAAAAAGTATATGAATCAAAAATAATAAAAAACTTGGTGAGAGACTAAAAAAACTTAAGAACAAATAACATAATTAACCCTTTCTTTTAATTTGTTTTTTAAACTACATCTCATTTTGTTAATGAAAGTTACATACCGTGTTATGATATGTCAAACACGTTGGATCCCCATTTTACCTTTTCTTTTTAAAAGTTTTACTTTATTTAAATCTTGGTCATCAATTTTAGTTTTAATATAGGTGCCACATCTACCTTAAAGGAAATGGAGATTTCGATTTCTCCATGAAATGGAGAGGATATGCACTCCTTATTTTGGGTGTATGTTTTCTTGTTACCTTTATGTCATAGAGGTACGGTACGTTACACAGTAACATAAATGGGTAGTTGTCAATTTAACATGTCCTTCTATTATTGTTATGACTAGATGATATTTTACACTCCTACTATTAAGGTACTTCTTGACCGAGGATGGACTTATGCACAATTGTGAGAGAGGCTTTTCCCTTCTCTCGACTTTTTTTCATATTGTTTTTTTTATATACAATAGTCATATTGATGTTTAAATTTGAGACCTCGTGTATAGTATCCAAAATCCCCACCACCAAACCAACTCTAGTGATAGTTTTTTTATATAAGGCCTGTTTGAATGTTAGCTTCATTAGAAGCACTTTTAGAAGAGAAAAGTAAGAAGAAAAAAATAAAATAAATTTTTTCATAAGTAAAAATAAGTTCTCCATTACCTAATTTGTAGATGTCATCTCATTTTTTAGAGAAGCTACATTAGTGAGCTTCTACAAATTAGCTAATGGAGAGCTTATTTTTACTTATGGAGAAGTTCATCTCATCTTTTTGCTCTTATTTTCTTCTTCTAGAAGTGCTTCTAGAGAAGCTTATCCAAACAGACCCATATTATACTACTTTTCAAACAAGTTTTAGTTTATTTATTTCTTATAAAAGAATACTGGGGGGCGGAGAATTAAGTAAGCTTTATTCTATGTATGTAGGTAATTTTTTTAGGAGTTTGACTGTAAACATATTAATACTTTAGTGTTTATTATTTTTAATAAAATATTTAAAATATTTGAATATCATTTATTTATTTTTAATAATATTTTCCTTTTATAATCTGTTATATTACTATTTTAGAAGCTGTATAATTGAATGATTAGAATTCTCTTTATAGTCAAAATAATTTTATTAGAATTCTCTTTTAATGATTTAATTATAATTATAATTAATTTGAAAATCAAACACTATTTATTAACCTTTTTTAATGGAGCAATTTTACCAACACAATACATAGATTGACAATTTTATTTTACCCAATAAAGATTGACAATTAATAATAGTAGATTGACAACTCAATAATTGAAAGAGATATTTTAGATTAAATCTTATAAAAAAATGAAGTCACATTTATAATTTGGACCTTATAATAGAGATCAAAGGTAGTATTAATTTATCTTACGTAATAGATACTTATATTAATTATTGTTTAATTTTATAATACCTCTAATAACTATTTTATGAACAAAGGGAATAAAAGTAGACTCCATTTCAGATATAAAAAAAACTAAAATGTTCAAATATTGACTTGTTGATATTAAGAAAATGTCTACCTAAGTAATTACCATTTTTGGCTTAACCCAAACTTCATAATATATTTTTTTAAAGGATAATTTCATAATATAATAATTCTTATATTTTCTGTTAATTTAATTTCGGTCAAAAGATAAACATGTATGACATAAAATTTAATTATATGTTTTCAATCTAATAATAACTGTTAGAGAATAATTATATTTTATGCATAAAATAGAATAAGGCTTTGACCATAAAATGGAAAAGTAAAAGATGGAGGTAATAGTTTGATCTTTGTGATAATTAATTAACCTTCAATCAAATTAAATAAATAATGGAGACTTAAAATATATTTGAATATCTTAATTAAATTCCTTTTAAGACAGCTAGCATTCCTGACGAGACTGTTGGCCAGACTCAGAAGTAGGAATTTCCGTATTGAATGGCTAAATGGTCATCAACTCACTACTGTTGTTCCCAACCACCCACGTTCCTGCTAGGCTCAAGTTGAAGTTAAATATTTAATAATTTTAGCATTGAAATGAATTTTTGTATTAAATGTTTAAATTTATATAAAATTATAAGACTTATAAAATTAAAATAAACAATTCATCTATACAATTATGTTTTGTTGAGACTCTAAATTAATTTGGGTCTAGAGAAAGTATATATCAAATTAAAAATAAATAATAACAACTTAAAATATATTTTAATCTTAAAATTTCTTGACATAAAAGGTGCACATTACACACGCATATAAGGAGCTTACTCTTATGAAGATATTCGCTTAAAACGACTAAATTATAAATCCCTTTTATGAGATCACTTGTTATGGAATTTCCCGTGAGCCCAAGTTGCATAAAACCCATCAAGAAACGGTCAACTCCACTTAAACAACCTCATCTGCACATGCTCCTAACCGCCTAAGGTAGTGGAGATAACAACACTATAGCCACTAAACCTACTATCCAGTTAATCTCCGGATACAGATAATGGATGAGGCTCACCACTCAACTAACTCAGGTCAGTATTCTCAAGGCTATAAATAAGGACGTCCTCCATGGAGAAAGGTACACACACATTCTAATCCCTCTTTTCCTTGCACACTTGCACACACTGCACACCATTTGCGTTGTGTATTGCGATTGAGATCAACCTCTTCCTTAGGATGTTTCATTCTCCATAAACACGTTAAAGAGGAAGGAGAAAGTGATCCGAGATTAACAATCCAACGATCATTGTTGGACATTTCCATTCACCTTGAACGGAACATCACTAATGTGACCTTCACCATTATTATTATTATTATTATTATATATAATCAGCCTCATCATCACCACTCCAACACCATTTCTCATTATCAGCATGTGAATGTGACAATGATCACTAAGGATCACTAAGGAGAGAAACTCTCACCATTGACCGAAAAAAAAAAGATCTTGGTTGGTTCATGGTGGTGTTGTTAATGCCAATGAAAATGGGATTCTAAGGGCTCACGACACTGAGAGTATCATCAGAGCGAGTCAGATTGTGAGAACCCAACTGGTGCATGCAGTATCCAATAACGTTGTTGTTGAGGACACTGAGGACAAAAAGAAAGCCATGGAGATTCTGCAGGCCACATCGCTCGCGCTTGCACCACCGTCTAACTAATTCAATTATTCAACGTCCCCACTCAAAACGCGTCGTCGTTTTCTTAACGATTTTGATTTTGCTTATCCGGTTCTTAACTCTAATTAGTAATAACTATTCTCATCAGAATTTGTCCGATGATGTTAGTAAAGGCATCATCACCCTTTGTCCCTCTCCGTTGTATGTTTGTTTTCCCCATGAAACCAGTGTTTTGCAGAACGTAGTGGTGGGAGAAGCAATTCATAATCAGAGGTTCACAATGTGAATGTTTGTGGCGACACCAACTACAATGATCGAATGCATAGCTATCCGTACACGTGTCCCAAATGCGGGTATGTGTTTGAGACGTCATCCGTATTGTTGTTGTTCCTGACGATGGTCCTCCTACTACAACAACAACTAGTGCTTTTGCTTATGCAGCAAGAAACAACAACAATGTTTAATTGTTATTCAAAGGGTCACATTCACTCTGCAATTGTGTTATGGACCATAGTGCTTTATTAATTGGGTCTGGTCTTTGTGCTTTTGTTTTCATTGTTCGTCTTCTCTCATTGAATAACTACTAGATTTCTATCTATTCAATCATATGAATTTCATGATTCACCACAATGTAGCTCTGACAGACTTGTGTCATACTCCTATATGGCTTGACACATAATTTTGATCATTCATTCTCTATGAAATTAAGTTTTTCATTATAAAAAAAATTACAATTTACAAAGATTGATGTATGTATAACCTTATAGAGGATTCTTTTAGATACGTATAACATAAATCGTGTAACTTAACGACCAACTAAAAATAAATAAGCTAACAGTCACGTAATTAATGGTTTTATTCAAAGAAAAAAGAGATAGTCTACTTTACCATGAGGTTAAAATAATCTAAAATGACCAATATAATTAAGACAACTCTACCGATCTTGAATTACATAAATACACATTTTGCTCTCTCTTTCCCTCACTTCTCACTGTTGAAAAGAAAAAAAAGGACAAATTTGGTGTATACCACGTGTCAAAGATACACAACAAAAATTAAAAATAAAAACGTTTTAAATGTTCCCATAAATAATTAACCAATTGTTGGACAACATTTGTTTTCTTACCCCATTGATTTTTTCTTCCTACGCCATTCAAAAATCAAAAACACCATTTTATTTTCATTCCAAATTTACCCTTCTTTTTGTTTCCTCTTCACCTCATTTTTGCTTCTTCATTTTATCTTGCCTCCTCTATTTGTTCTTCTTCATAGAGCTCCTTCTTCCGTTGTCTGGCGGTGGTTTGGTAGCTGCATTGTCTTTGACTTCTTCGTTGTCGTCGTTGCGATGGGTGTTGTGGTGGCAGCAGAGGTAAGTTATTTTATTTTTTTAACACTCATCCGTATGAAGTATACTTAATGAACATATTACTTAGGTTTAAAAAAATGTATTGAATTTGTATTATATTAGCACTTTAATTTTGTATATATAATTATTATAAGTATGGTTAGTCATTGAATTATTTTTTAATGGTTTGTTAAGATGCACAAAGATGAGTAGATGTTTGAGAGGATTATATCTGAAGAAATTAATACGAATGAAGACAACGGAGAGGAACCTGCTACGTTTGAAAATATTGATTGTTAAGTTAATTGTTCTGATGCGTTCAATACTTCTAAGGTATTTATATGATTTTGTATTTGGTTAAAGTAAGTAAATGAATGATTTAAGAAGACTAAACACGTATTATCCTTTTGTAGGTTGTATTGCAATGGACTCGTACTGTTGAGCATGATATTGGTTTTGTAGCTGTGATAATGAAGTCTGACACATCAACTGAAAAAAGGGGAAGAACCTTGTTTGTTTTAATTGGTTGTGAAAGAAGTGGAAAGTATATAGCATATAACAAATATTTAATACATATGGTAATTAGCACTAGAAAATGTTATTGTCCTTTTAGCTATGAGCAAAACCAATCCCATGAGATAAAGGGTGGATGATCAACTTAATATGTGGAACTCATAATCATGTTTTGGTTAAGTCATTGATTGGACATCCATATGTTGATCGACTAACTGAGGATGAGAAGATTATTGTTGGTGATATGACAAAGTCGATGGTCAAACCAAAAAATATTCTTTTCACTTTGAAGGATCACAATGTCAACAATTGTACAATAATGAAGCAAGTGTACAATGCAAGATATGCATGCCGTTCTTCAGTAAGAGACAGTAATACTGAAATGCAACAATTAATAAAACTACTTGAATGCGATATGTATATCCATTGGCATAGACTAAAGGATAAAGATGTTGTGCGTGATATATTTTAGACACATACGAATGCAGTAAAATTATGCAATGCATGTCATGTGGTATTCCTTATAGATAGCACATACAAAACAAACAAATACAGACTCCCTTTACTTGACATTGTTGGTGTGACACCTACTGGAATGATATTTTCAACTGCATTTGTCTATTTGGAGGGTGAACGTATAAACAATGTTGTGTGGGCTCACTAACGATTTAGAGATATTTTCTGAGAAGTGATGCACTCCCTGAAGTCATTGTTATTGACAGAGATTCAATATTGATGAGTGTAGTGAAAACTGTGTTCCCTAACTCAACCAACTTGTTGTGTCGGTTTCACATTGATAAGAATGTGAAGACAAAATGTAAAACCCTTATGTTGCAAAAAAATGCATGGAACTGTGTGATGAAAACATGAGAGAGTCTTGGTGAATTGTCTTATTGAGAATAACTATGATGATTGTCTTATGAAGTTTGAAATTACTTGCTCACCATGACCAATGTTTGTTGACTATGTGAAATACACATGGTTAATTCCCCACAGACAAATATTTGTAACAACATGGACGAATAAAGTGATGCATCTAGGAAACACTACAACTAACAGGTATGAAAATTGTTAATCTATATGTATTTTTTAAGAACATATTAAATGTTGAAAATAATTATTTGCCTTTTTAAGTGTAGGGTTAAGTCTGCACATTGGACCTTAAAGATATTACTACAGAATAGCGTTGGAGACTTGTGTAGTGTTTGAGATGTCATGAACAACATGATCACCTTGCAACACAGTGAAATAAAGACATCTTTTTAGAAAAGCACACATGTGGTCGGACATGTTTTTAAGTTACATTATACAAGAGACTAATTGACATGGTATCAAGATATGCGTTAAACCAAATTGCTGTTGAGTTTGAGCGAGTCAATTATGCTGACATTGACAGTTCTCGTTGTGGATGCGTTATAAGAACTACTCATGATCACCCTTGTGCATGTGAGCTAGCTAGATATGTTGTTGGTAGCATACCACTTTACACAGTCTATATGTTTTGGCGGAGGTTAAGTTTTTCAGACAAAAGTTTAGATGGGTGCGAAGTCCACATAACTGAAATTATGGAAGCCATATCCAAACAGTTTGAAGATCTTGATATGTGTAGTAAAGTGACTCTAAAGAGTAAAATGCGAGAACTTGCATACCTTGATCTAACCTTAACGCGTGCTCCTCCTAAAAAATTCAAAACAAAAGGTGCTCAAAAGGAACAACTGACCAAACATCAAAGATCAATGAAGCATGTCCCGTCTTACTTTGAGTATGTGGATACATTATAGTCGACGCAAAATAGTTGTTCCACACAAAAACGGTCTGCATCATCATCTGAACAAACATAATTAAACAGGAAGATGCCAATGTTGGATCAATTTCATCCATTCATGCATAATATCATTGAAAACATTATTGATGTCAAAGTTGATGGTAATTGTTAATATCGTGTAATTGTTTTCTTATTAGGTTATGCTGAAGATTCATGGTCTTTGGTAAGCAACTATTTGCTCAACGAACTTGGACAATGATCTGATAAATATATAGTCTTGTTTGGTGCCATACATAGATTTGAACAATTAAAGTGATCCTTACTTGTTGATGGATTATCAATGATATATAATTGTTTTTGTCACACAACCTTGGATAAATATTTTATTTATAATATTGATACAATTTGTTACATGCACGTAACTATGGATATTACCGATTAGTTATGTCATTGCATCAAAGTATAATATCATTGTTATTTCTCTTTCTCTCTAACAAAGCATTACATTTTTTCCTCTTAAAAATCAATAACCTAGAGATAATATTATTTATCGCATTATATTTATTATTCATGTCTATGACAAACATTTGATTTTTCACTTTTTTTTTTTTTTTGCAGAGTGTACGAAAGTTTTAAATGGTGTAAGAAAAAAAGTCCTTCTTAGTATCTTACACAGTACATGTTCGTTCATAATCCATAAAACAATTAAATAAATAAATAACATTGTCTTCTATTTTATTTATAATCTTTTTTTGAGGTATTTTATTTATAATCTTTAATTATTTTGATATTGATCTTTTTTCTTCTTCTTTTGTTTTAATTTCATTTTGTTGATTCATTAATTTTAATAACCAAAAATATCACAATTAATAAAAAAAAAATTAAATTAATTTCTTATACCTTTTCACCCTGTAGACATTTTATCTAAAAATCAAGAAATTTTAACGGTATGTTTTGGACTTGTATGAAACTATTATAGATTCAAAAGTTTATTGAAGAATACGAGTTTATGAACCCTTCATTTATTATGTAGCTAAGACCTCATCTAGTTTATTGCCAATACGTCACATAATTTAGATGCAAGTTTATTCTTAGTGTTAGCTGATTGCGTTGTAAAATCTGACAGTCTATGCAAATTAATCCTCAAAAATAGGGGGAAACAAGCACGAATAGAGAGCGCGTCTAAGCAAATTAGCTAATAGATTTTGCACGATTAAAAGTAGGCAGTGCTGAATTTCAATTCTGGAAGGTTAGGTTAGTTGGAAGAATATAAGAGAATTCAAAACTGATATTGCATAGCATTAAACCCAATGCTACATGACGATTTAAATGGCATACACTAGAAAATTGATGATACAGCTATTCACAATACTGACGAGACCTAAAGTAAATCTAGGCTTCCTATAAAAAAAAAAATTACCGACTCAACCCCACAAAATTTAAAAGACACCATAGATCGTATCACGTTAAGGAACAAGGCATGAGCCAAATACGACTATATCCCAGAATTGTGATTGTTCCCAGCTAGAATTAGAGAAATTTCTAACCCTCGGCTAAAAGCCTGGTTAAACATTAGGCGAGTTTGGAATGTTGATACAAATGGGAACCACGAAAAGAAGGCAATGGGTACAAAGATGAGCATTCCCATACCAGCATCGTAGAGGCGAGCAATTGATCTAACAGATTTCCATAGTCCGAACCTCTTCATCACCGGCTTCCAGGCAGCAGCAATCTAAACAAGGACAATCAAAGCACAAAAATAAGAGGCACTGCATACAAATCAGATGTGAATCCATAAAATAAACTCCATTTCAGCACATTGAATAGAGTTCTTCGTACCCCAAAAAAGTGAATAGACAAGTGTATAAGATTCTAGATGTCAAACAATGTCAATAGAAACGATTTGGCATCCATATGGGCAAGGTACAATTTCATTAAAGAAAAGATGTAGAGGATCCTGCTCTTTTGTTTCTTTGACAAATGTAATTGTTCACCTTGTAAGCTGGTTTTGTGCGATTGAATAAGGTCCTAAAGTCCAAATTCTACGACAGGCAATCCAATTGCATAAAGAATAAATAATAACAAATGGTTCAGAGGAAAAGAAAACTCACCGACAGAATTCCCCAACCAGTAGGAATGAAAGCCAACATAGAAGCAAATATGTCCGGTAAAGACAGTTCGGTCAATATAACTGCTACAACTAAACCAGCCAGTGCAACTAAAAGGGAGATTCCTTGTATAAAGCGCAAAAGAAGCTGGAAATTGACCGATATCTTCTGGCTAAAGGTGAATACCTATTGTTCAAGAATAAAGATAGCATCAAGATAAAAAATTACCAACATACACATCTAAATGGACCACAGACACAACGCATATTTTCCACCTTGAAAAGAATTATAAGCACAGCCAGAACTACCCATGAGAGTCCATAAACCTATACAAAATGCCAAACATTAGCGGTCAGTTCACAAACCTGTTCATATTCTGTACATGTAGATATGTAAAAAGAATTGCATACTAACACTGGTAATATAGAACGAATCAAGCCATCCTGTATATATATATATATATATATATATATATATATGTGGATAAATTAAACAAAACCAAAGAAGTCAATTCTCAGAAAACAAATAGCATCACTACAGAAAGCTGTGGCTGATACCTAGGAAACATGGATAAAATACATGTCACATACATGGTGACATGAGTCAGGACACTATAAAAGAAAACAATGTTATAATCATAAACTGACAGCAATTCAAAAACAGATAAGCGATAAGAGTAGTTACAGATATTAAGCATGTGATAAATGAGTAATTAGGTATTAAATGTATAGTTATAACAAGTTCTGTAATTTGAGAGTCAAGTTAGGGATCATCTTGGACTAGAAAACATGTAAGCAGTATAAATAAAAGCCTGTGTACACTAATTAATTAATCACACAACTTCCACAAAAACTGGAAACAAGAAAAATAAGCTTGTATATAAGCATGTAATACCGTCAGTGAAGTACTTGTTCCTTTCACGTTAAGCTTGTACACAATACCATATTGAAAGATGAAAAATCTAAGACTCAGAATGGTTTCTGCTATCCTTGAACCCAAGCTCCTGATATGAGCCTGTTGATGTTATAATTTATGAATATTCAGACAGATATTTGAATAAAGTCAAACAATGATGAAACCAAATGTTAAATTGAGAGGGAATATATGACAAATTTAATTATATTATCTAACCATTGAAGAGCCTAACATTTTGAGGAAGAGAGAATGTTTACTTTATGGATTAGCTTGCTCTTAACTGTTGCAAATTAATTATATTATCTAACTAAATTATTAAGCACGTAATATATACTAAGCAAGTAATATATACTTAATATAGATTGAATTTCCAGTAGGTTTTAATCAAGAATTTTGAAAAAGGATTTGATATCCCTTTCCATTCTTGGACTAGTAATTTGAGGGTTGGATTTTGTAATCTGGGTTTTTTTTTTTTTGGGGGGGGGGGGGGGGGGGGGCTTTATAGCCTACCTACATATATCTAGGCTTTTGGATACATAATTCATCCATCACCATCACTGCATGTATTAGGTTCCCATAGGTCTATATGTAGCAGGGTGGCAATGTAAATAGAACAGAACCACTTGTAATCATCTTATTACAAAAATATACATATTACTTTTGCTGATAAAAAAAATAAAAATTTCAGGTTGGCTGAAGAAAGCATGACCAACAGCCTTTACCCGTCATCTTTATCCAACTTTGCATCCAGAGCCAACTTTGAAAGATAAATTTTGAATTGTAACAAATAATAAATAGATGAATGATAAACCAGAAATGAAACCAAAGAGATTAAGAATCTTAATAAAGCTGTGTAGGCTGCATGTCAGAAATGGAAACTCCCATGAAATGAGTGGTGCATTAGAGAAAATTCATATAGGCAATCTGATCCAGTGATATATGCAACAACAAAATGCCCCTAAAAGCATAGGCAATCTGCTCCAACCAAGACGTTGCTCACATTGCATATTGCAACAAAATTTTGGGATTTAACTAGTCTAAAGTGAGGAAATATGTAAAGTGAGAAAGTAACGCACACAATACCATTGATCTAAAGTGTGTCAAGTTGTTAAGGTGCTTTAATTCAAATAAACAGTGGACACACCCTTTCACAGTTTATATATTTCCTCACCAAATCCACACTTTTGGCATTTACAAAAACCATTGAAATAAATGAGAAACTTCTAAATCATTTCTATAATGTTTTGTTGTGAATCATGTCTATAAAAACCCTTGACCTCTAAATCATTTGTACTAAAATGAGAAACGGTTTTTTTTTTTTTTTTCTTCCAAATGTGCTTGAGCATCACCTGAATGATATATTTATATTTTATAAGGATTGCAAAGATAATCACAGCCAAATACAAATTATAAGAGAGCAATTAAGTTGTCACTACTTCCTAATATGCACCGAATTTAGCTATATACAAAGTATCTGACTACTAGGAAAGAGGAACAGCATTAAAAGTGCACTTCTTTCCTAAAATACTCCTATTACCAGCATCCTTCTTAATGATTTGCCTATATTTTTTCTTTATCTTCCTCTGTCTCTAATAATAGGGCTACCCTACATCTCTTAACTCGTTATTGGGGCTTCTACAGTTCTTTTTCACACATGCTCAAATACCCAAGGAGATATTCTACCATTTTTTCTCCAATAGGTGTTACCCCAATTTTCTCTTTAATTAATGCCTTAGTTCATAATCATATCTTGTACACTAGTATGTCCATACATCCAAGATCCAACAAAACATTATCATCACTACAACATTGAGTCCTAAAGAAGTGACCAATTTATTTTATCACTGTTGGACTACTATTTTAGAATAGTGCCCGATGTTCTTAGTGAATATTGTTGTTTAAAAAAACAGCTGCAATAGCACAAATACCCAGATAGAACCTATAGGATACATACATCTGCAAGACATCATTGTACTTATATGAGATTTTATGGGAGTTAAATTATCAAACACCATATTAATAGATAAGGATAAAAAATACATAAAAGCAAGAAAAAACATTTATTGATTAAGGCAAAACACTAATTACCAGTTCTTCTTCCCACCAAGCTTCCCAGCTTTCTTCTCCCTTAACACCAATTCCACCTCGGTAGAGTAGCCAATTTGTCCAATCTCTGAAATCTTCCACCACCCTAAAAAACACCGTGTGAGGAAAATAATCATGAAACATGCCGGGCAGAATACAAAGATAAATAGATAATACTTACTTTTGCCACTCAAATCCAGATGGGTTGAATAAATATGGAGCAGACAACCAGGATAGAGCCATAAACCAACTGCTTATACTCAAAAGAATATATGAGAGTGCACCACCTTCATTAGAGCCATAAGCAAGATATACTATCAACAAAAGGGCAACCTCCAACCTGAGGACAAAACATAGGAATACAATTATTACATTCCAGGGAAAGGAAAACAGGTATCCAATCTAAACGAGAATAGATTCATAAATAAAAACATGCAAGAGTATTCTAAAACCATCAGCCCAAACAATTTGAGTGCTTAGAGTAACAGCAGTCAAATAAGCTCAGTTCATTTTTGCTAACCCTCGGTTAATTGCAATCACTAAACCTCTCTCTCTCTCTCTCTCTCTCTCCAGTGAAAGCTGGCAACTAACTGTTAGAAGCTTGCCTTGAAAGACTCTTAGATCTAGTATAAAAGCTATGTTGTAACTGAATCTAATCGGTAATGAAATCATAATTTAAGATCCACAAATTTTAGTTTCTAGTGAGTACTAAATCTGGCACTTGGGCATGACACCTCTGTTCGCTATCAAGGCTACAACCATCATTTCTTTATAAATGAGTTTAATTAATATGTAGGGGTAATCAAACTACATTGACCCATGTCTTGGATATGATTCCTACTAGTGGTGCTTCATTGGTAGATTGCCTCAAACTATCACTATAAGCTCGTGCTGAGGCTTAAGGCGTGTCCTGACCTTGGAACAGGACAACCTCATCACTCCCTAAACCTTTACCCTATTATCAAAAGAGCAAAGGCAACATGTTATCCCCTCTCAAACAATCCATGCACATTTCTTTCTCAATGAAACATCATTCCCACACTAAATCTTCAACATATCAATCCAATTAGAATTCTCAAATATATCGTTTCCTGTTAATACAACTGTTTTAAATAATCATATTCAAGAAATGCATCATAATAAGAAATGTGAAGTTATACTGTAGTAAAGACGGAATCTTAGAGTAAAAAAAATGTTGATTTTATACTTTGAAATTTTATGCTGCTTGAAATTTCTTATCAGTGATGGGAAACTGATGAGATAAGCAAAGAATGCTAGAAAGGGAATGAACTAGCGTTATTCAACTGAACCCTTGGGTAGCTTAGGCAGTTAGATAGTTATGCCAGTTGTCACGATGACAGCTGAGCCTATAAATAATCAGTTGTAAACTACTGTTAAGGTTGGCCAATAAAACTCTCATCTCTCTTTTCTTTTTCCGAGTTTCCCTGAATTTCTACATGTAAATAATTTGAAATTTTGGAAACTTAATGTAGCACAATAAGCACACCAGATATTCTCATGTATTGTCTACTTAGAAAAGCAGCAAGTCTCACCCTTTAACAAAATGACTGCGAGAGTAGAGTCTGTAGTTCTCTGAAAATTTGATATGGCGAACAACAAACCCGCGGCCAGTTGCTTGATACTGTTGACAAATAAACAGATTAACATTTCAGAAGATAAGTATAGAAAGAGACGGCATAGAGTAGGCAGACAAACCCGTGCACCACCATGAAGAATGGTCCGACCAAAGTAATGGGTTCTTGTACCCAAGGAAAATGTGAAAAAGACAGTGCAAAGCTGGAACTGCATTGTGACAAAACTGACAATGGCCTGCAGAGCAATATTTGGAAAAATAAAATAAAAACATCAACATCAACAGCACTGTTAAACCAAGTTAATTGGGGTCGGTGGTAGATGAACTCAATGATAGATACGAGGAAGTTGAAAAAAAAAAAAGAAGGGGAAATAAGACAAAAGAAAAGAAAATAAGATAAAATAAAAGAAAAGAAAGATAAAAGAAGGAAGGGAAAAAAGAAGAGGAAAATAACTAAAAAGAGACCGTCTGCAACATAAAGATAATAACGGGTCTAACCCTCCACCAAGCTTATAGCTTTTCTCCATTCCCTCCTAAGACACACCTTCCACCAATCTATATCACACTCCATTAAGTCTTTTTTAATCACATTTCCAGGTAAGTTTCGGTCTACCTCTACATCTCTTTGAAAAAATCAATATTTTTGCTTGCAGGGCATTGAATATATAAGATCAAGACAGATTCAACAGAGATGAAGAAAATACCAATTCATTAACTGAAATAATAATCAAATGCCTAAAAGATGTAGGATAGTAGCCAAATAAAAGATGATGTAATCAGGATGTACACTTGCGCAAATTCCCAAGGCCTTTTTTTTTAAAATACAAATAGTAACAGTAAGATAAAATGGCCAATATAGCCAAGAATACTTGAGGCAAAAAGTATAGTGGGGATTGAAAAACAAAGCATTTGGTTCTTTAATCATGCCTAGTGAAACAATCATGACAAGTTAATTCTTTGTAAGAATTAACATAATTGATTAGATACAACTTGTCTCACCATAGCTAATATAAGCTAACTTGTTCAACTGGATTTCTTTGGTCACATCTATTAAGATAAAGAAAAGGAGACACACTTACCCTCAAGAAACCTTGCTCAAGAATGAAGCCCAAGATCATTGGCACAGCAGTGAAGATACCAATTTGAAAGAGAAATTGAGTATTCAAAGCAGCAGTCAGTGCAGTGTTCTTAGTTATCCCGGCCCTTTCTTCAATGGCTTCACCAACACCAGATAGTGCCTGGAAAGCATATTGCATTTGTGTTCATAAGTATAGAAATAAGTTCAGTAGTAAGTAATGAATGTACATAACTATAGTACTATACTAGCAGTGTTCTTGTATTGATAACTTCTATACACAACCTTTGTCTATTGCCAATAACATGTAAACTGAGAGATTGTTGCAAATCAAAACAAGGAAAAATACCATAAAATGACAAAACAACCCCATCTAGAATGTGAAAAAAAAGTGAAATTAAACCATGTTCAACTCAAGACTAACCATAGACTTGAATCTGGCGTGAATAATAAACATTTGCCACTATAAAACTATGAAATTTTGAACAAAAGGAAAAGATAATCTTGAATTGAATAAAGCAGATAAACAACCATAATAGTTTAACAAAATCCAACTTACCAAATATGCTTTCCCATAAAGAAAGGCATATACAGTCAGCACAGTTAGCTGCAGGATTAAAAAGACAAAAAATCCTCAGATGAAGAAAAGTTTAGATATAAATATATGTATGCTGATGATTCTAAAATTGAACTGTGGGAAATTTCTATGAGATGTGTTACAATGTCAGTGCTAGTGTAATGCATGGCTGGCTTCTTCCTCTCATTCTGAATTGTAAACAAAACCAGTTACCAGCTGCTATTGCTTCTTCACAAAACAACCATTACCACAATGACTACTTGCTCAATCAATAAAACCATTTAAGTTAAGGTCATCTTTATGTTTCCGTAGGTCTAGACTTGTTAAAGATATGATTTGTAAAGGGAATTGCAGCTGATAATTAGGGATTATACTCATTATTAGTCATTATGTTTCCCTATATTGTAATCTGTTTCTCTAATTGTATGTGTGATACAAAACACACAGTTACAGAAAATCCTTCTTTAAGCTCTTAAACTAAAACATTATTCATTTGCTTCATTTTGCTCAAAAGAGCAAGTGCCGTTTTTCTTCATACAAAACAACCTCAAGCAAGTTCCTGTCATCATCTTCTCAATAAGCTACTCCATCTCAACATTATAATTTTTGCTACTCTTGTATTTTTTTTTTGGCACACGTTGGCACTTCATTGCCCAAAATTCACCACTATAGAGTATCAATTCTAGGTAGATTTTCTCCTTTTGTTGATAGGCACTGTGTGAATGCAAAGATAACTGAAGTTTTCTACATTTCATCCAACTGGCAATCTCCCCATCACTTTGTGAGATTTGTTTATGGAGGCTCTAAGGACAGCAAGGACTGATTTCATCAGTAACAAAGGTAGGCAACGTGAATGACTATGCTCCAGCATGAAGGTTTGTGTCCAAAAAAAGTGTAAAAGGGTTTCATTGTCTGTTGTCTTGTGTTGTGTTGTAGTCTAGGTGCACTGACATACCTATTCATTCAATCAACAAAAATAAATGACGCATAATTGGCATACCATGGTACAAAAGTAGTATCCAACTGTTGTAAAATAAAAAGACAGCATCCGGAAGAAATCAAAAAGCTGCCCAAGTCTGTATACATCACGACTGAGAACTTGTTCACCGTTACCACCAGAAACTTTTCCTTCAAATAGTGCAATCTGATTGAGCCCAACATCTCTTCCCTTACCAACCTGTAAATTTAATATTAGAAAAGGATTTGTTGTAGAGGCATCATTAAACAACAAGTCTCACCTGAATATATTCATGATGTGTAATATTTCCTTGTCGTAAGGTTGAATTGAATCCTGTGAATTAACAATATAAAAAAAAGAGCAGAAGAGGGAAAAGCTAGGCAAAAAGAAAACACAATTTCAAACAGCAATACAATAAGAGCTTAAGCCAAAACACTTCAGGTGTCTGTCTTGACCCAAATCCTGACATCACTACTACAAATAAAACTGTATTACACAGCATAAATGAGTAAATAAGTAAATTCATTATGAGAAGAGAGAAACAAATATTTTCTGAATTTGCCCGAGTTTGATTACCACTAAGCAGATTGATCTATTTATAATAATAATAATAATAATAATAATAATAATAATAATAATGATTACAAAGATACCTAATAAATACTAATATTTTCAGAGAACAATTAAAATATCACAACTTCCTAAGATCTATCGAACTCAGCTAAAGACAATAACTAAGCTACTTAGAAGAGCTTCTTAAATTTGAGTTTGCCACTAACTCAACCCCACAAATCCAGCTTGTAAAGTGAGGGTTGTTCCCCACTTATATACTTTTAGTTTATAAGAGTTTTAGAGAGAAGATATTATTGTTAAACCATGTTGAGGATAAAATGTTCACGATAAACAGACTACATGTAGGAATATACACTAGATCCTAACTGTCAACTTCTTAGATTCTTAGAATGCGAGTTTAGGCCTAACTCAACCCCAAAAGCTAGCTCAAGGGGTGAGGGTTGCCCTTCACTTATATACTCTATTTTGACTTTATCTTTAATCAATGTGAGACTTGGATTTTTCCCAATACACCCCCTCACGCCCGGCACTTTTGGGCTTGGTGCGTGGATAACATGGTGGGTGGCCCTTTGAATGAATCTTGGATATGCTCTGATACCATCTTAGATTCTTAGAATATGAGTTTGGGCCTAACTCAACCCCAAAAGCTAGCTCAAGGGGTGAGGGTCGCCCCTCAATTATATACTCTATTTTGACTTTATCTTTAACCGATATGTGACTTGGATTTTTCTCAATACAACTAACTGAAGTTAGTTGAGAGTACATCTGTAAAACTCTAGTTGTCTAGATACAACTAACAGTTAGAAGCTAAGACTAATAACATCAGTAATACAAGAAAAAAGATAAAGACTCCTATTGAGTAAGTATACTCTTATAAATTTGGTCATATCACTAATTGATGTGGGATTTCAAACAGAGCTGATCACCAAGAGAGGTGGGTAAAATAATTAAAATCCTGACAACCCCATTAGTGAAAATCCAAGATGCAACAAATGGTCAACCAATGGAAGGGATAGGACACGGAAAAGAGCACTCATACCCATAACCCATTCCATCTTTTTTGAAAATGCATTAGAGTTAAATCAGCTGAAAACCTTATATTCTGCCTAATAAATAAAATACCATCACTACCAGCAATGTATTTAAACTATTGCATTTTATTTGGTGTGGGAACATGCCTATAATCATCAAATATGTTTGCTATAATAAATGTAACTAGAATATAATAATTATGCTCTGAAGTGTTTATAAAATAATACTACAGCCAAGAGGTTTTTAAAACATTTAAATGGTAGGATTGGTAGCTAAATTACTTGATTGCGAATTTGCAGCATTTTGCCCCCCAGCACCAGAACAGCAAAATAACTATGCAGCAAAAGCAACAGCCATACCTGAATAGATATCTTCACTAATGTTGATAACACGGGAAGCCTTGCTGATACCACCACGGGTTATGTGGAATATTCTATCAAAAACATCAGGATGCCCATAGTGCATGCGGACCCTGATTAGAGCATCATTGTCATACTTAGTGTGAATCTTGACAAGAGAAATCATTATTCAATTTAAAATGGCTTACTTTAATGGATTTGCTAAAACTCGCTGCCCCAAAGTCACAAAACTAGTTTCTTGATTGGACATAAATGATGCTAAAGACGAGACACTGCATAGAGTAACAGAGACGTTACACAGCCACAAATGCAGCAAAACCAAGTCCGAAAATGACACTATCAAAGGATGTAAGCAGAGCACATACCTGCCAGTGAAGACATGTTCTCTAACACCAAGTATAGTAGGAGGACGAAGCCCATGATCAGAATGAAATTCTTCAAGAAGGTTCCTCATCTTCAAAGCCTCCTCAAAATAGTTGTCCTATAATAAATTCTACTAGGCATTAAAACATAAAGCAACAGAACTTATACATTATAAAAAAAATCATGTAATAGTAAATTTTCTACGAAGTTTATTTATATAAAATGAAGTGGATCAAAGCCATGAAGATAACATAAATATATAATGCATCACATAAGAAAGAATGGCTAACAAAATAGGAGGGGGCACAACAGGAGAATACAACATGGGTCCTTACAAATCTATTATGATGAAATTAGTCAAAAATTTCACCTGATTCATGTCAATTGTTTGGACTGCATTTCCACGCGTAAATATAATTGCATGATTTTGATTCTCAGGCTTCCCTTCTCCCAATTTGGGATTTCCAGGTAATTTTACCGAGTATATCTCCTGAGCCAACAAAAAACTTCAATAAATGGAGTGAAAAATATTGAAAGCAATCTATTTCAATAAAGGGAGGTAGCACGAGTAAAAGAAAGCAACCTAAGCAATTATGGAAATCTAATTCAATAACAAAAGCTAGCAAAAGTAAAAGTAACAAATAGTTATTTTATTCCTGTTGTAGATAATTAAGTTATTAGAATCTGTTACAACAGATTAACAGCTAAGTTTTTCAACCAGACTTAAGAAGAACCCTATGTCCTGAATCATAACTAAAGTACACATATAAAAAGTAGAAAATGCTTCTGTATATACAAAAAGTGTAGAAGAATAGCACCTTGTCTTTCCCATTGATATCAGCTTTCACAAGCTTTGAGTAGTATTCTGTGTTCACTTTTCCCTCTTTTAAAGTTTCAACAACATCAATGAAAGCAACTCGAAGAGCTTCATTTCTAAAATAATAAATAATTGGGAAAAAAAAAGATGCAACTATAAACTTAAGCATTCAATAACTAAGAAAATCAATTAGCAAACAGAAAATACATAAGTGAACCCACCTCTGCATAAGTAAAGCAATATCAGCAGCCTCAGGCTTTTGCTCTTCTTTCTGCTTACCATAAATTTGACATGTCACAACATAAGTGAACTTAAGATCCGCCTGGGCACGTGCCTCAGGGGATAATTCAAAGCCATGTGTATCAGTTACTTCATCACATCCTATTGCAGCCTCCAAATCTATATTAAGGGGGGGGAATTACAACATAGTAACATACTAATGTAAGGAAAACCATGGAGTTCTTTGTCCTTACCTCCAGCTGTTGTCCTCTCCAAATAGGTCTGAAGCATAAGAGCTTTCCTATAATACATCATCCCCCGAACTGTGCATTTCAGACAACAAAGAACAGAAAATGTAGTAAATATCTTGCAGTAGATTTCTTTGATATTATAAGATTTAGACAAATATCTCATTATTTCTCCATTTCCTTTTTTTTTTTTGTTATTTCCCTTAATAGGGTTAGTCATTTTAGCCAATAAAATTGTGATTGGTGCTTGTATTAAAATTATACTGAAAAACAAAAGTTCCTTTACTTTCAAGTGAAACTTTCAGAGGGCTTTTTTGTCATGCTATTATTATAATACATATTACTTGCTAATCAAAATAAAAAAGTCATTCCAACAATTGCACAATAGCATGTGTCTTGTCTACGTTTCCTACCTTGCTAACAATAAGTAGCAATCCACTCCATCAACACCACTAAAACAAAATATTTCATTTTAATGACATAATCTGTTTGGACTAATTTCTCAGTTCTTACTCATCATGCTTGCTATAACCATGACAACTGTTATACTTATATACGATGAAGACAGAAAAAGCAGTGCCATTAAACTTTATTGAGCAACCTTTGATATTTCCTAACAATGGAAGCAGCTTAATCTCAATCTAAACTAGGTATTTGAACCCCTATGATCAATTGATTCAGTCCTTGAAATCCCCACTCTTCATAATTATGTAAATTTCAGCATTGTTCATTTTCCAAACCTAAAGGGCTCTTGTTAGGCAAGATATAATATTACTAGAAATGAGACAAGGAAAGTTGTGTGTGAGGCATCATCCTAAGCTTTTAAAGTTTTTTACCATGATCTTGGGACCAATAATAGAGAATGTAGATGTATAAGCTTGCCAAAAATAGAGAAAGGAAAACATGAGATCTAGAGCAAGATATTAAGGATTAAGAAGGAAAGATCAAGATATCAAAGAGAGAAGGGAGAATATTTTTTTTAAGCTTTTCAATCGTGGACAAGAATTGACATATAATATGGAGGGCACAGAAACCTAAGCGAACAAACAAAATTTGGCATACTATTGTACAATTCGAGTTGTAGAGGTAAAAAGCAGTTAAAAGGATGGATGTATCCTAGTGAAATTTTGAAATGTGTAGGACACAAGGTATCGCTTGGATCACTAAGCTATTTAATAAGATTTTGTGATGTGAGAAAATGTATCTAAGCAGAGCAACACTTGGTACCTACATTCAACAAGGGAAATGTATAAAATTGTGTCAAGTGTAAACTACAAAGGGAAAAAACATATGAACTACACTATGAAATTATGGGAAAAAGTGATTGACCAACCGATCCACCCCCTGGAAATCGGAATCAGTTCATTGATCAATTGGAGCCAACTTATCAAACTGGTAATTAATTTCCTAGACTAGGTACAAATCATCAAAGGCTGTCATGGTTAGATATGGTCAGCTCAGGCTTAATCTTACCCAAATGCATAAGTTATGTCATTGGGATATGAATTTGGGTTTTAAGTTGTTGTCCTTGCTTTTGGCCATGCCTTTTTGTCATTGCTAAATATCGCCCATTATTTATCACGCAAATTCTTTGAAATATTACATCTAAACTGTATTATACTAATATTAATGAATACTTATTTTTACTAACAAGATTTACATAATTTATACATCAATTCAACATTTCCCAATAATATTTTACCAACCAGGCATCACTGTATATAATAATGCTAATTTGAAATTTTCCTAACTTTTGATATTTAGGATTCTATGTAACAATTTACATAATATTAAAATATATATTTAATCATCACCGATAACCACGCTTGGACTAGTAACAAAGAAGACATAAGAAGAAAATCAAGTTCATTAGTAAAAATATTGATGAACATCACCTGTCCTAGCCAATGTTTGCCCCCGATATGAAGCCCAAAATCGCAGTTCAAGAATATCACTAGGATTATCATAAAGTTCACTCTCTAGTGTGTTTTCATCATGGCCAATTCGGGCAAGAAAGTTTTTCCACTCATCTGCAGTGAATTACAAAAAATATCAATTAGTGGATAACAACTAAGCTCAGAAAAACTGCTTAAATCAGGCAAGCCCTATAACTGCTCAGAATAAAAAAAAATATGTGAACATTCCCAAAAATTATAGGGATAAACAAATTAATTTAACCAAATTATTTTCAGAATGAAAATAAGCAGGTTGATCTGAATATCAACCCAAAAGTAAATAACTGGATCAGGCTGAAATCTAACCAACCTGAACAGTTTCAATTAATCCACATTAAATCAAGCAGGCCATCCGTTATACTTTGATATTCTGATAGAAGCAAAATCGAGTAAAAACTACCTGGATATATCTTCTGAAGGTAGAACAAAATTGAAATGCCATCTTCATTTTTCTTTAGGAGTTCAGCCATGCTATAAAGCACAATCTCAGAATAATAAGGAGTGAAAACACTGCACATAAAAAAAAAAAAAAACAAAGATAAGCATGAAAACACTAAGGGTAATAATTTCTTCCAAGAGAAAAGATTTACCTAAAGGATAACATCTCCCGAACTGGCTTTGCAAGAGGCATCTTCATAAAAAGTGAATTTGTGAAAAACTGCAGCCGTCGCCTGGCCTCAAGGTTTTTAGGAATGCTTGAGGCAGACTCTTTGATAGTCAGGAGTGAATACAATCTTTTGACTTGCATTTTCTGCATGCAATCAATGGTTAAAAAGTTCATAGACAAGTTATTTGAACAAAAATATAGACAATTATGATTAGAGCATACTAAATCTGTATTTTTGGGCCATTTTAACTTTTCAAACAAATGCCCTTCATCCCTGGCTTTGCTCAGTAAACTCCATGTGTCATAATTCTCCCTAAATTACAAAATAAATCAAGATTAATCCAAATGGATGGAATTCCTGATGCAGGCAACCAGGATGACTATATTTAAAAATCAATGTATGGAGACAACAGCAATTGCGACAAACCTCAGATTTATGCTAAGGACATCATGTCGCATAACGTCATACAGATCCTGCACAGCCCTAACTGCACCCCTTTCCAGTTCAGGTGTTTCAGTCTCTTTCTGCAAGATGTCAATATAAAGAATAAGTTCAGACAATAGGTCCCATTTTACAAATATTCACAAAAACAATATATGCAAGAATAGATTAGAAAGAAGAAAAGAACACAAGAAAAAAAAAGGAAGAATATGCCAAACCAGAACTATACTGAATAGAAACAGACAAGCAGACTTTCGCAAAATAATTCAAGAGCATTATTTTGTGACACATACTCTTGATATCACAAGATTAAATACAAACCAGAAAGTATAAGTTGAAAGATTAAATGCGAACCAGGATCCCCATCAATGCAGTTACTCTTGATATCACAACAGCCAATTTACTTAGTTTGAAGTCCACATCAATACTCCTCTTTGTGATACTAGCATTAATATCATCATATATCCTTTCAACCCTGGTAAAATGGAAACAATTGCAAACAAACATATCAAATATCATAAATCAGGTTTATCATATAGAGGAAACACAGCTCAATACACTAATTGTTACAATTTATACTTACCACTTCCTTCCCACATCATCTAATATCTCTGTCAAAATGAATTTAATAGTATAGTAACACTCCTGAACAGCATACATCATATAATCATCTCGGGAAATCCTATCCCAAAGCTCATCTTGAGTATCTTTACTCTCAACAGCAATATCCCTAGCCAAAAATATCTACACAATCATGCAAAAGAACAAATCAATGAATCTTAACAAAAAGAAAACATAAGAGCAAAAAGTCAGTAAATGAGAAAAACCAACATAGCATAAATACATATGCAAAGCAATCTGGGATAAGATGTAGTCTCTGTTTGTGTTACAGTTCACAAAACATTGTACACTTCCCAATATATAACCACATCAACATCAACATCAACATCAACAGCACCTTTAACCCAAATTAATTGGGGTCGGTGGTAGATGAACCCAATGATAAATCGAAAATAAAGTAAAAGAGAGAAACAGAGTTAAATATAAAAGAATGGTGAGAGGAAAAGAGAAAAGAGGAAGAAAAGAATTAAAACAGGGAACAACTGGAACATAGAACTACTAAAGGGTTTAACCCTCCATCAGACTTATAGCTTTTCTCCACTCCGTCCTAAGACATACCGTCCGCCAATCTAAATCCCACTCCATTATGTCTTGTTTAACTACCTTTCCCCAGGTAAGTTTTGGTCGACCTCTACCTCTCTTTGTATCTAGCTCTTGGTAACATACTCTTGTTCTAACAGGAGCATCTAATGGTCGTCTCATAACATGCCCAAACCATCTCAATCTATGCTCTCTCATCTTTTCACATACTGGTACCACTGATACCTTTCGTCGAATATCCTCATTTCTTATCTTATCCATCTTCGTGTATCCGCACATCCACCTTAACATCCTCATTTCTGCTACCTCTATTTTATGCTCCTGTTGCCTATGTGCTGGCCAGCATTCCGCTCCATAAAGCATTGCCGGTCTAACAGCTGTTCTATAGAATTTTCCTTTTAGCTTAATAGGAATCTTGCGGTCACACAAAAACCCCGATGCACTCCGCCATTTCATCTAAAATTCACATATGCACATTTTTTCAATATCATTAGAAGGAAGCATATTTTTTTCTAGTCAGACAAGCCTCAGTTTGCAAATAAAGCAAACAGAGCAGCATAAAATCTAGAAATTTGAACCAAGGTTATCAGAAATGTAAAGTTTTTTATTCATATTGTACAATTTAATTATATTCTCAAAAAACCTCAATTCATGTCATCAATACAAATCTGGGAAGACACAAATTGTGGCTAGAGAAGAGTGAGGATTCTACTTGTGCATCATCCAGATAAAGCCCACATGAGTTAGGGTCCTGTATTGACCCAAATGAGGAATCCACCTATTTTCACAAACTTTTTTTGAGGTGACGACAATAGCGAAGATATTTAATTTGATTTTCTTATAAGGTGGCATCCCTCATTTTGAGCCAAATTTTATGAAGATTGAGTTTTCTAGAAACCAAAATTCTTTCAATGTTTGTCATTTGTAAGGATACAGTAAGAAATTGTAGCAGCAAGCATTTCAGTATATTGAACGGTATCCATGTCAAGTTATTAAAATTGAGTACTGAAACAACTAGACAATGATTAGTGTTTAGGTAAGAAAGGAGAAAAGAGACTCAGAATAAGAGGATACCAAATTGCTGTGGTATATTAGGATTCAACACAAAAAAACAAAAAAAAAAACGTTAAACCCCATTAGTGATAGACTAATAGTATTAATCATAAAGAAATATTATAAAATCTAGAAACTACTACTTAGAAATCATGCGAATAAAGATATTCAGATACACTAGGACCAAACATTCTAGCATAAACATAAAATTTGAACAATTACAGGGCATTTGATTAAACACTCAAAAAAAAGACCTTTGAATCACAACTTGACAATGATTATAATCACTTAAGTACCTTGCTTGCAACTAGAAAAAGTGGCCATTGAACCAGAGGAAGATCCCCAGAATTCCTAGGCATTAAAAGCAACTCCATTTCGCTGTGAGCAAGGAAAACATGACCATTCAGGTATTAATTAAGAAGGAAAGAAGAAAGATAAATAAAGCCAAGAAAATGTATAGCAGCTTCCATGACTAACAAGTTGGTTACATAATCCTCCTCCCTTAGATTTCTTATGATCTCATTCCAAAAGGGGGCAAACCGAGCAGCATCAACCTTGTTATTCTCCACAACCTTTGCATGAAGAGTAATTGAATAAGTAATATTTACTCAAGTTCAAAACAAATGTTCAGCAAACATGAGACCAGTGTACTATAACCTTCCCATCAGCATAAAAAAAAAAAAAAAAAAAAAAAAAAAAAAAAAAAAAAAAAAAAAAAAAAAAAAAAAAAAAAAAAAAAAAAAAATCTTATTTTAGTGTTAGTACACAGGTAACAAGCAAATAAACATGAATTTAGACCAAATTATGTCTTCCTTTATCTATAGCAAAAGGCTGACATGAACAGACGACTGATGGGAACTCCTGAAAATATAAAATATTGAGAAAAACTATATAAGCTTATACAAAAAACAGTACTATTTAAGGGGGAAATCTGAAAGAAGAGAGGATATATTCTCAGAGAGCTACAACAGAGATAGGACATTTTTTTTTATCAGCAAAAATAATTATATTAATAAAAATATAGTAACAGCAGTACAAGTAGTACTGCTATGAATACACCCTAGCAAGAACAAAACAGAACAGAGGTGGCTTAATGCACAGATGCAAAAGACATCAGAGTTCTGACTTTCTGCTAGGTCCTAAACCTCCCCAAAATTATAGAATTACATATGCAACTATCTTCCAAATACAGAATGAAGATCATAAAACAGGAAAAAGCACATTTCACAAGCAGCACCTGTTGGGTAGAGGAACATGAAGTGTGTCCATAAAAGCTCCAGGAAACTGCTCAAAAAGTTTGTGCAGTGCTTCCAATGACCTAATCTGGTGACCACATACAACCACAAAAAAAGTTATGCCAACTAATCTTAAATTCTGAAATATACAGGACAAGACTAGCAACAGGTAAAAGATAATAATAATAGCATATTATCAAAAAGGTAATTACCTCCCCCAGTCGATCTCTTGCCCCCAGTAAGAATCCGTAGACAGCAGATACAAGTGTGTAAAACACATAAATATCTAGAAGATAAATCTGAAAGAATGGGAATTAACAAATCGGAAACAGCCATCAAAACACTCAAAAATGGGAGGGGGAAGCAATTTTACAAAACAGTTAAATTGAAGGTTTTCCCATCACCTAAAAGCTTCTATACTATTTATTAACTACTAAACCAGTGAAATACACAACCCTCAGTACTAAGTTCAGCAACTCCTGAAGATATAATATTTCAAATTACAACAGCTAAGTATATAATATTTTCAAACTCCTGAAGATGTCATTTTTAAAATGCTCAAACAAGAGATTTTTGCTGAAAAACTTATATTGAATGCAAATAAAGCTAAGTCCAAAAAAGCTATGAAAGTGCATAACAGACTATATTAACAACCCTGCCACTATACACCAAACTTTAAGGACCTCTTGTCAAACATTCTTCCCCATTGAGAAAGACAGATTAAAAAGGAACAAGATATCCTCCTTTTATGATTAACATATTTGAAGAAGGGGGGAGAAGGTAAACAAACAATGAAACTATACTTACAGCAACCACAGGAGCCCATACGCTAACAACTGTCAAAGCATTATGATTATCTGCAAAAATAAAGGCACTCTAATGATTACTAATATCGAAGAGAAACAGCAAAGACATAACAACAGCCAAGCACACCAGTGCTTACTTTTAGACACAAAATCATGCCAAGAGTAATTTAGGTTATCCTCTTTTATAATAGCCTTTGTTGGGTCCACCAGAGGCCTGATCTACAAACCGAGAAAAATAAGACAATCAAACATACATTTTTTTTTTATCAGCAAAGAAAATATATATATATATATATATATATAAAAGATAACGATGAGTACAAGTAGTACTGAAAAAGAAAAAACAACCCAAGGAGCCAACCGGAACTTTGGCAACCTAATACATGATGACAACCCGCATTAAAATGCCAAAGGACAACCTAAGGTTAAGCTCACATGAAGGTTAGAAAAACTAGACAAGAGAACTTTCTAGCAAAACCCATCTCTCATCTGACTAGACCAATGGTAGAAGGGGATATTATATCCTTTCTCCAAATTGACTAGCCATGACCAACAAAAAAATAAAGCATCCTCCAGCAGCTTGGATCCATTGAAGTTTTCGTTGTGGAAGACAATCAAACATACATGCATATAACTCACCTGTATATGTACCTTCACACGAAAAAATTATGTATAATTCCAAATGTGTATCTACAAATCCAAGGGCTATGTATCACTAACCTGAAGAAAGTAAGCAAATGCAAATTTTCCACTCAAAATAACAAGCCAAAACAGCATATACCTGAGAAAAGGGGCAAGGTATCAAACTAATCAGTGCAACAATGCACAACTTCAGCTTGCATGTAAAATTAATTACAGAGCACACACAATATTTAAAAAGAATAAATACATCAACATAACATCGTTCCTTCATCAGTCAACAGAAACAATAAATCTCTAGAGTGGGGAAGCAAGAATCTTGATTTTCCTACAACATTTTTTTTATCAGCAAAAGTAAATATATATATATATATATATATATATATATGTGAGAATAAAATAGTACCAGTGGTACTGAAATATATACAACCTAAAGACAGCACAAAACTATGGCAACCTAATACATGATAACAACATGAATTAGGATGCCAATGAACTGGCTGGGCAATAGGCTCACCCCCAAAAAATAACATGTATTAGAAATTTAAAAAATAGAAAAAGACAAAATCTAGTGCATACTTTATGAAATCTGAACTCCTTTCATACATTCCTCGTCCGACATAATGTCGTTCCTTCACCAGTCAACAGAAAAAACGACAATAAAGTCAAACCCATCAGTCAGCATAATACCACAGTAATTTGAACAAACAAAATTAAAAGAACAAATATAATTAGCAAACTAATGCAACTGAAGACATATAAACCTGGCGCAGCCACTTCACAAAGCGAACTAAAGGCCAACGATCACATTGATTTGTTAGACGATGACATGCCGGTATCCGCATGAGGAAACTAATGAAAAATTGGACACCAGCATAAATCCCTATGACAATCACATACAATCTGAAGACAACCGAGTTTCCATTACTTTTACTCTCTTCCTGGAGTGCTTTTCTGCAGTCATGTACAAACAGCTGGAAATGTAAAATCACGTCATACGAATAAAAAAAATCAAAACAAATAGATAAAAGGATGAGGATGTGACAACATAAGAACAAAATTATTATAACTGAAGGCATACATACACATAAAGGAAAGTTAGGAAAACTGAAGCAAGGCTGAACCAAAGAAAACGTAAAAAAATCCGAGAGACAGCTAAGCGTCTTGTTGTTGAATATGCACCATACATCATGAAAATGTCCAGAACACCTAAAAAATGAAAATGTGAAAGTATAACCAAATGGTGACAAGAAAATATATGATGAAAATTTGAAAATATAAACAAATGGTGAAAAATACACACTCTCAAAAAATTTCATCACGACAAATGTAGGTCCAAGACTAAGAATTTCTCGCAAAGTCTTGGCATTAAAGTTTCCATCATTGAATGCAAGGATGGTTAGACCCTGAAAATTGACAATAAAAAGAAAATCATTATGAGGAAAAAATAAGTAACACATGAACCATGAAACTCAAGGCCACTTAAGAAAGAATACATAACTAAAAGACTTTGAGTTGGAAGATAAACAGAAACTGAAAAATGAATCTAAGAATATTATTTTCCTTAATGAGATGGGGGTTCATACTATTGGAGTATACTCATTCGACACTGTATTTTCTTTTTTAGCTAAGTCAGTAAGTCTAACCATTGTTAGTAGTTAGACTGCTGGTAGTTAGTTATTAGTTAGGACAGTTGTGTTACAGCTGTCACTAACTAACTTAGGTTGTTGACAGTTACATAACTGTAACTGTTATATAAACAGAGATACCTAATAAAGCATTATGTTTCGCATGGAGGTTGTGCAGGGACAGACTGCCATCTAAGGTGAACTTGAGTAGAAGAAATGTGGAACTCAACGACACTCTTTGCCCTTTTTGCAGGAATAAGGATGAGGATGCGACACATTTATTCTTCAGCTGTGATAAAATTATGCCACTTTGGTGGGAATCTATTTCGTGGATAAATATTCTAAGTGTATCTTCAGTAACCCCGAAAGAACATTTCACCCAACACTCGTTTTACTGTGCTACTGGATTCAGAATGAAGAGATGGCAGATCTGGTGGGTAGCTTTGACCTGGACCATTTGGTGTCATAGGAACAAGATCATTTTCCAAAATGAGAGTTTCAATAGGCAAAAATTGATGGACGATGCGCTATTTATATGCTGGTCTCGGCTAAAAAAATTGGAGGATGGTTTTAACTTTCCTTTCCATTTCTGGTCTATGAATTTAGGGGAGGCTTTTGTATTCCCGCCGGGGGGGGAGGCTTAAGTTGTATTTATTCTGTTCGTTGACCTAGTCGTAAGTCAGAACTCAGGTGGCTTTTTCCATGCTTTTTCATGTTTTAAGCCACCTAGGTTCTACTTTTGTTCTTGCTAGGATGTATGCTATACAGTACTTCTTGTACTGTTTTTATATATATATATATATATATATATATATATATATATTATCTTTGCTGATCAAAAAAAAATATATATATATATATATATATAAACAGAGTTGTAAATTGTTTTTAGTTGAGTTGAATTTTTTTTTGGTCAGCAAAAATAATATATAAAAATATATGAAGAAAAGGATAGATACAAGAGTATGATAACCAAAACAGTCCACACAAATAAAAAACCGACCTATGGCAACCTAATACATAGAAGACATGAATTAAAGTGCCATAGATAGGTGGGACTTTAAACCCCCAATACAATTCTCTTACTCCTCTCTTCTCTCTAAATCTGTTACATATAGATATTTATAGACCTCTGAAAAGAGTCCTTGAGAAGCTACCTAGGTGCTGACTCAGCACTGACTAGACTAGTAACTAACTTGTTACAGTACAAATGACTGCCTACTGCAGGACTACTGTAAGACAGTAGACCCTAATACAAAGAATTTGAACATATACTCTAATAATAACTTGAAAGTCTGAAGAGGAAAAACAAAAG
>PYAF01000354.1:0-13054 GCA_007407185.1 Glycine tomentella
TGATGCAATGTTTAAAATCAATTATGAATGAGATGCAATCAACCTTGGATCACCATGGTGTGTTCAATCCTTTACATTGAATCACAAAGATCTTCATTCTTGTTGAAAGCCATTGACACCATGTTGAAAGCCAAAACATCAAGCCTTGTTTTCATTGATTCTTCACTTGATTTATTAAGCTCCCCCTCAATCCAACAATAAGTAGGAGATGAAAGAATGAGTAGCTCCTGAATCAAATAATACGTCTAAAGGAATTTTACTTATGAAACACTTACCTTGGATTAAATTTTCAGATTGAGAAGTCTTGGCTCCACTAAGAGGAAAGACTCTTCCTGTGGTTTTTGGTTTCTTTGGGGGATGACTTTGACTCCCTTCTTCCTTTTTCTTGCGGTTCATAGGACAATTTATTGAAAGATGCCCCTTCTTGTTGCACACAAAACACTTAGGATCTGGGTCTGAACATGTAGAAGCAAAATGCCCAAGTTTCCCGCACTTAAAACATCTTATAGGAAAGGATGAAGAGACTTGATTGATTGAGGCTCTAGGATTTGCAACATTCGACTAACGCTTATTATAAGGTTTTCCTAGATTTGGGCGGTACTTCATTTTATTCTTAATAGGCCCTATATTCTTATAATGGGAGGCCCTAGCTCGAGAGTCCTCATCATAAATCCTGCACATGTTAACTAACTGAGGAAACTAACGTACTCCCTGGTAATTCACGGCTTGCTTTATCTCAGGTTTCAGTCCGTTTAGAAACTTGACACACTTTGAGCTTTCTCCTTCTACACCGTGGTAGTGAGGGAAATATCTTACTAATTCTTCAAACTTGACTGCATATTCTGCTACAGTCATATTCCCTTGTTTTAATTCCAAAAACTCCATTTCCTTTTTATTTCTAATATCCTCAGGAAAATATTTTTCTAGAAAAATTGTTTTAAAAATTTCCCAGTTATGACTTGATTTTCAGCTTCTAACCTTAATTGAGTGTTTTCCCACCAAAACTCTGCTTCCCCTGCTAGCATATAAGTACCAAAAAGTACCTTTCTATTAGCAGGACAGGCCATTACTCGAAAAATTTTCTCTATTTCCCTTAGCCATGATTGAGCACCATTGGGATCATATCCTCCCTTGAAAGTTGGTGGATGGTTTCTTTGAAAACTTTCTAACCCTTGGTATTCATTATTCACGTTTCTTTGTTGATTTCCCATGGCTTGTGCTAAAGCTTGTAACGCCTCTGCTATAGCACAATCGTTTCTACCAGCCATATCCTTTTCTTGTATACAAAACAATGTAATTTTCAAGTAGATTAGAACATATCAAAAAGATACGATCACACCACTTTTACAATATACTTATATATATATATATATATCAAAGTAATTAGTACAAAATATTCTTATTACTATTACTACTTCAAAGTCATTTCTAGATATACTACTCACTAATTCATTTTATGCTACTACCTTTTCTACTAGTCACTGCTTTACATACATATCATTTATATTATTTTACGTATCACACGGATTAATTTACATATCCCACTTATCACTTATGCTATTTCTACTTCTCATTCTTTCTTCTTACATTATTTAGAAATTCTGACCTACTTCTTAGTTATCATAGTATTCTTCGTAGCGATAGGTTGAAGCATTAGCTAGTTTTTTAGTTCCATAATATATTCTATTACACGATACACTTTCCTATCGTTAGTCCATGGTACGACCGTGGTGTCATGATCCTCCTTGGTGATAGCGGGTTCATACGGAGTGGAGTTGGCTCGATATTTTACTACCGTCACATAAGTAGTGGTTTGATTTTCTGTAGATATTTCTTGGTAGTTTTGAACATCAAGCAAGAAGAAAGTTTTAGTATGGGTTTCCATTTTCCTGAATAATCACCACAGGTAAGTTCTTATTCCTTTACCTTAAGAAAATTATTTATGAAAATTAAATCCATAACAATATTCATAACAAATTTCACAGAGAACACAATATCATGTAGAAGACACAACATTCATATAGAAACACATCACACATAAAACATAGCAAGCACATAGATACATAGCAAACACACAATCCTAAGAAACAGACCATGCTCTGATACCACTATTGCAACGACTCAAATTTCTTTTCGCTTATTACCCTTTTTTTATAAAGAAATTGTTTTATTTTATAAAATCTCTTTTTCTTCTTCTCTTAAATTAATTCTAAATGAATTAATTATCATCAAACGTTTCTAAGTTTGAAGTAAAATAATATACAGTCCAAGGTACAGTTTAACATAATACAGTCCAAAGTACAAACCAACAGACTAATCCAAAGTCTAGTACAAATTACATATTATCAGAGTACACACAAAAAACAAAATACAAGCAATCCAAGCTTCCCCATCACATCTTCTTCCTAACCATCCATTGCTTATGCTTCACTGTTCCTCTGCTCGCCCAAATAAATTGGGGTCATCACAGGTGTCAACCACAGACACAAAATAGGGTAAGTTTATGATAAACATAGTTAGATAAAAGAATACATCCATAAATTACCATAATAACATTCATAAGACCAGATGCATGATAGATGCATGATTCTTTGTTTAAATGATGCATGTTCCTCTCAATTTCTCATCACATGGTACCATAGTCAAGATAGCCCCACTCTCTCTGTGGCACAGAACTTATCCATTCAGTCAGGGTAGGTTAGTGTTGCAATAGGAAGGTCACCTCCACCCATGTGATCATCATGGTGGTGTGGTCCTCACTGCCACTACCCCCAGCTCAGACTCCTTTTGTCTGAACGCATGGACTCAGTTAAGCTATCTGACACACCTCCTCTTGAGGTAAATAACACGGATTAACCCCCACCGGCAAATGCATATGAAACATGCATGAATGATTCTCTTTTTATCTCACATTTAATCTTTAATATTACTCGTCACTTTATATCTCATATGCTCAAATTTTCAACATGGAACTAACACAGAGTTCAACATGTAAAACTTCTTCCACTGATCACATAAAACTTTATAAAAACACTCAAGCATACAACCAGAGTTTAACTCCATAATTTTTCAAAGACAAGTCATAATACATCAAACTCATAAACTTTAATGAAATAATTCATTAGGTTACTATAAACCAAATCAATTATTTCCTTAATTATAGTCATAATACATAAAATTTTAGTTACTTCATCATTCACCCATTAAGCTAGATTTCAAGTTATTTATTCCAACAATCATTCCTTAAGCTAATTTCAAGTCACTTATTCAAATAATCATTTATTATACAAACTTTATCTCTTTGAAGCATTTCATCGAACACATGGTAGGCAAGGCTTAATTCTTTATGGAAATAAATGAGAATCTTAGTGTTAGGATTTTTATGGCAAGCGTACCGTTGTATTGTTGCAAGTTACAAATTTGTAAAGTTCGTCTCCACAGGGATTTGAGTTTACTTCAGTTCGTTTTAAATCGTTACCAGTTTAATAGTTTATGTACAGATGATAAAAGCAAAAGTTCATTTGTGATTTGTTATCGCAAACTAAAAATAAAATTTACGGAAGTAAATACAGAAATAAATAAACGAGTTTTAAATCAAGGAAAGCGTAGGATTGGATTTCGTCTTACTTATCCCTTCAATTAATTTTACCTATGCATTATTGTTCTATTCTTGTTGACACACACGTTTAGGTAACCTTAATTCGATTCCTCGCAATTAAGTCCTAAGAATATTTTACTAAATATCGATCCCTCGCATATTTAATTAAATACCCAAGCATTAAGATCATATTCACGTGTTTAATGCGATCAAAACATTATGCTCTATTCCTAGCAATGTAACGTAATGAGTAAATTCATTTAGTTCAAACCCTAAGATTACTTTCCAGTCTCACTTAGGATTTAAGTTCGTGATCCTAGTGATCAAGTAGAATCAAGCATTAAGGGCAAAATGAAATTACCAACAAGAAATAGAACGCTGCATAAATAGAAATTAAAAGAGTATAGGGATAAGAAGAGTACGTCCAATCCTTAGGGAAGTTTAAGCGAACATTGGCAGAACCTCCTCGAGAGAATCACTGACTAAGCTCGTCATCGATCCTCTTTTCAGCAGAATCTCCTTATACAATTCACTCTTCCTCACTTCCCTAAGTTTCTACACTCACTTAGGAACTAAGAACAAGCTAACTAGGACTAAGCAGGTGTATGGGAGAGAAAAGAATTGGAATCAGCATGCCTCTGCCTCCAAAATTCGTCCCTATATATAGGATTGTGCCTCCTGCTTGCTTTGGTCGCCCAGGCCACCATTTCCTTCACAAATTGGGTGCCTGGGCGAGCTAAAAGGGATTCTTGGAACTTGTTACTCGTCCAGGCGAGTGAATTAGGCATAGAATGGCCGTCTGGGCGAGCTTAAAGCTTACTGATGAAGAAATCCTTGGGCCTTGGTGCTTCTTGGGCCTGGAATTCTGTTGGGACTTCATTCTTTGCTTAGTTCACTCCCAGCTCTTGGTTTTCGCAAGCTTGATTCTTCCGTAACCTTTAAACCTAGCAAAATTAAATCATTCGATAGGACAGAATCTTTTCAAAATATGAAAGCATGACTTACCTTTATATAACCATCAATTAACTCGATTTCTAGGGTTAACTTGTGAATAAATCAATTCAAAATAATGGATAAGTGCCATATTTGAATCCTATTTTTACTAAAATTTGGCACTTATCAACTCCCTCCAACCTAGAATCTTGCTTGTCCTCAAGCAAAGGTAAAAATATCATGTTTTGACAAGAATCAACTTAATTTTTGATCAGAGCAGATTTTTCAAAAAGCAGTTAACCTTGATACTTTGAGAAAACAAAATGATGGATTTTCATGAAATCAAATGAGGTTAGAGTCAAATTTACACTTCATTTCAAAAAGACCTCAGAGGAAACATTTGACTGATTTCAAACAGAGGAAAACCTCTCAATAAGTGTTAGTTCTCCCACAGGTAAGTGTTTAATCTCACATCCATCACTGATATATCATAGATAAATTTTGCAGTTCATTTCCCATCAAATCATAATACATACTTATCATGGATCATTAGGTCTTTTATGGCTGGGCTTGGCTAGAAAGAGATCTTGGTTTTTCTAGATATTCAAATGACCTTGGGACTAGGAGAGCAAATAAAGATAAAACAATTAGATCAACACCTCCTATTTTTCTTTCCAAGATATCCATGTCTCTCATATCAATCTTTTCATTTACCCAACTTTGTATCATTTAAAACACAAAGAATTTTTTTCTTTTTTCTTTTCTTCTTTCTTTTCTCTTTTCTTTCTTTTCTTTTTCTAGCTTTTGAGTAATAATAGCCACTTTCAAACATTTTCATCATATTAGCTACCCACTGATAAAAATTTCCAGCAAAATAACATACCCTTTTGCTCTCCTAACCTAAGGCAAGGTAGGGAGTTCTTATCCTAGGTTAGGGTTCCAACAAAATATCAAGTATTTGGCTCAAATGGCTTTCAAAGGATAAATCATTATATACATTGGGATAGCTTTTTGGCCAGTGGCTTAAAATTTGTTCAAAAAGAAAGATGGCCTAAATCATATCCATGAATTATATGCTTATGACAATTAGAAATTCATGCAAAATTACTATAAATCATATCAGTGAGATTTCTCTGTGTATAATGTCTGTTTGGATGCACACACTCACTTGGGCTTTAAGGTCTGTTTTCATGTTTTTAATCAAATCACTTGTTTCCCACTGAAGTTATTTATCAATTTCCATGTAAAAAGACTTTTACCTTGATTTAATTTTTCTGAAAAAACCATTTATTTTTGTTTTTCATTTCTCAAGATTTTCGTACAAAAACTTCATTTTTGTTTGTGCTCTAATTCTTAAAAGAAGTTTCAAAACAATTTTCTGTTGATTCTTTTCAAAACATCATATATAAAAAAATTTCCATTAGTTTTGTCCTAAATTACTATTTTATTTACAAAATTATGTTATACGCAAAAAACTTGTGTGAAACTTTTCTCAAAAAGTGTTTCTTGTGTACACTACCAAAAATATTACCTAAATGTGCACTGCTTCATCATAAGCTATATACGAAATATTTATCAAAATAGTAACATAATTACTGTAATTCAACCATCACTACCCATGTGCATCAAAAAATAACCATGACAATGCATAAGCAAAGTAAACCAAATGTAAGTATGTAGAAAGCCAAAAAGAAAGCGATAAATAAATCAAAAAGAGTGTCACAGATTTTGAAGGTCTGTAAGATATGCTGCCAGGTCTTGCTCCAGATCATCCGCCGCCTCTCCTCCTTCTGCTACTGTTGTAGCTGCAGGATCTTCAGTTGCAGGGTCCTGCTGGGCTGTGGAGCCTCCCACCTCCTCCTAAAAAATTGGCCTGTCCCCAGGCCATGGCACATGTGCTCTAAACTGATCGGGAGTAGGCCATGGGAACGGGCTAGGATCCTGTCGGTGCTGATGCAGTGTATAGTTGTAAAAACTCTCGTTTAGCTGCATCTGTCCTCTGAAGTTGGCAGCTTGCTGATCTACTATATGCTGCATGTATGTGTGCATTTGGAGCTCTATTCTCTGCATGTGGTCAGAGATAGACTCCAAAGAAGCTGGCTCAGGATCGGGCTGCTGCTCTGCCTATCTAGCTAAACAATATTTTTCAATAAAAGCACGATTAATAGGAGGGCGAATAGTCCTAGAGGGATGGACTTGGATTCCAAAAAGCTGACATAAACCAGTAATCAGGGTAGGGAATCCAAGAGCCCTATTAGCTCGCTCAGGGTTAAGAGGATGCCTAGGTGGCTCTAGGATGACAAACTGGTGGATAGCATCTGAAATGATTTGAGCCACATCTATGCTAAGCTGTCATGATACTATATGCTAATTGACACTTAAGCATGTGAAGATCGGAATTATGGTCACTTGGCATGATGTTGCTTAGCAAGAAGGTCATCCATATCTGGGTAGTGGTGGTCATGTTAGTTCTTATTAACCTTACCCGATTACCTGAGACATTACGAGCAAAATCAGTACCTGGAACGCAAAGAAGTTGTCTCATGGCCTCTTCATCAAAATCATTTCTTCTTTCCATGTACTCACAAGGGTGGCCTTCCGGGAGAACAAGTGGATTCCCTAAAAATTGATTTATGGCATCGGAGTCATAGGGAATCCATTGGCCTCTGACAAATGATCTCTTATCAAATAAGGCTCATTCTATTGGCCAAGCATTTGCATAAAATTCCAGAACGATCTCAGGGTCAAACTTTTGCAAAGGCCTCCATCTTCTTCGGTCAAGTTCATCTGCAAATTCAGTGTATTATTCATCATTGAACAGTTGAAATCTTCGTTCTTTGAGGAAGGACCAGTTTTGTATGGCTTCGAAGTGGAGTTGATGCTCCTTGCTCCTAAACCTTTGCTCATCATAAATGAAGTCCTCTAGTGGAGGTGCACTAGTCCTTCATTCCTAGCTCTTTTGTGTTGGAGTTTCTTTGGGGCCATCTGAAATAATCACTCAAAAACAGTTTTAGCATTTTAACAAGCATGGTGATAAGTGGCAGCCAATGTGACATCAAGATCTTTACACATGATTACACAATTCCTATATTTCTAGTTCTCAAGTTAAATCAAGGAATTCAAGCTTATGCTTCCTTTATTGCACAAATTTGAGCAAGAAAATTCATTCTATGCTTTTCTTCATTGTATGCACAGCAACCATGTTTTTGGTATAACACTCAATGCTGAAATTCCCTAAGTTATAGGTTTTGTAATTTAGTGCTTCACCATATCAAAATAAAAGGCCATGCACTTCACACAAATGCACAAATTGATGCTTCTATTTGAATACTTAGGCCTAAATTATGATCATGACAAACATGGCAGGTATTTAAAATCAGCTTTGTGAACCATTAGTGCGCAACATAGAAACTGATTTCATTGTGGCATATTGACAAACACCTAGTGTGCACAAAGTTTGGAACCTTGAAATGGTTAGTTTGGCACATACCTTATACCAAAATTTTCAAAGAAAGGAGAAGGAGAAGTGACCAATTACATGTATTTACAACAATTTAAACAAAACATCACAGAATCATCTTTTAACATATCTAACCTAGGGATAAAGAGAAGTACAAGGAAGGATTTTGTTGATGAACATAAACATGCAAACATAACAAAATAGAAAAACATAACACAACATGAAAAGGATGCTTACTTGGTAATCAATAGTAAAATGAAAGTAAGGA
Source organism: Glycine tomentella (assembly GCA_007407185.1). Classification (NCBI taxonomy): domain Eukaryota; kingdom Viridiplantae; phylum Streptophyta; class Magnoliopsida; order Fabales; family Fabaceae; genus Glycine; species Glycine tomentella. The sequence goes on from PYAF01000354.1 coordinate 8,260, forward strand.
ATTTGGGTGGATGCACGGCCTGGGCGAATTGATGGAGAAAAGAAACAGAAAGGGACAGCCACAGGAAAGCATAATGGTACTTTGAATTTGAAAAATCATCAAAACTGATTTTTCCTTGCTATTTTGTGCTCTGTTTCCGTATGCTCGCCCCGGCGATCAATTTAGCCTGTATGCACTCGCCTGGACGAGTTAAACCACCATTTTTTTTTAGGGATAAGAAATATACTACCTATATTATTTTAAAAATACTACTTATTTATTTTCTAACCTATATTTACTATTTTAGAAATGTATATATACATTTATCTATATATAGAAACATTAGTAAAAATTTTAAAAATGTACCTTACTAGGTTGCCTCCTAGAAGCGCTTCTTTTACGTCGTATTAGCTGGACACGTTGCAACTAAAATGTCTTGAAGTTGTATCACAGTGGTGAACCTTTCAAATTCACCACCTAGATATGGTTTGAGTCTGCTTCCATTTACAGTCCACGTTCTCTTTGTACTAGGGTCCTCAAGTATCACAGCTCCATGTGACTTGACTTCCTTTATAATGAAAGGTCCGGACCATTTCGACTTCATCTTACCTGGAAATAATCTCAATCGAGAATTAAATAACAAAACATTTTGTCCAGGATGAAAATTCCTTTTCAAAAGCTTTTTATCATGATAAAATTTAACTTTTTCTTTGTAAATTTTGGAATTCTTATATGCTGACAGCCTCATTTCTTCTAGTTGATGCAGTTGTAGCTTCCTTTGTTCACCTGCAAGATTAGTATCAAAATTAAAGAATTTTAAAGCCCAAAAAGCCTTGTGTTCCAATTCCACTGGTAAATGGCAAGATTTACCATAAACTAGCTGAAAAGGAGTAAGCCCTGTGGGTGCTTTAAAGGCTGTCCGGTATGCCCAAAGAGCTTCATCGAGTTTCTAAGACCAATCCTTGCGTGACTGGGCAACTGTCTTTTCCAAAATTCTTTTAATTTCTCTGTTGGAAACTTTAGCTTGCCCATTAGTCTGTGGGTGATACGGAGAAGCTACTTTGTGTCGAACACCATAATGCTGAAGGACTTTTTGAAGTTGTTGAGCATTGCAGAAATGGGATCCTTCATCGCTGATTAGTACACATGGTGTTCCAAATCTAGCAAAAATATTTCTTTTCAAGAAGCGAATAACTGTTTTTGAATCTGCTTTTTGTACAGCTACTGCTTCAACCCACTTTGTCACATAATCCACCGCTAGCAAGATATATTCATTTGAGTATGAGGATGGAAATGAACCAATGAAATCAATTCCCCAACAGTCAAAAGCTTCAACTTCTAAGATATTTTGTAGGGGCATTTCATTCCTTTTAGATATTCCTCCGGTCCTTTGGTAGTTATCACATCTCTGCACATATTCATGGGCATCTTTAAACATTGTAGGCCAATAGAATCCTGCTTGCAGAACCTTTGCCGCAGTTCTTTCTCCATTATAATGCCCTCCATATGGTGAATTGTGACAGTGCCACAAAATGTTCCTTGCCTCTTTTTGGGTCACACATCTTCTCAAGAGGTTATCTGCACCAATCTTGAAGAGGTAAGGATCGTCCCATACAAAATACTTAGCATTACTGAGAAACTTCCTCTTTTGGTGCCAAGAATAATCTTCAGGGATTGCACCAACTGCCTTAAAATTGGCCATTTCTGCAAACCATGGCCTTTCAGAGATATGAAGGAGATTCTCGTCAGGGAATTCTTCTTGTATTTCTGGATCTGGGGTGGCTTCATTGGTGAGTCTGGATAAATGATCAGCCACATAATTCTCACACCCTTTCTTATCTTTTACTTCTAGATCAAATTTCTGCAACAGTAAAATCCATCTGATAAGTCTAGGTTTAGAATCAGTTTTAACCAATAAATATTTGATCGCAGCATGATCTGTGTAAATCACCACCTTTGATCCAATTAGATATGATCTAAATTTTTCCAAGGCATATACTATGGCAAGCAGTTCTTTTTCTGTCGATGCATAATTAATTTGTGCATCATTTAAGACCTTGCCTGCATAGTGTATAACATGGAAAACTTTATTCTTTCTTTGTCCCAAAAATGCTCCCATCGTATAATCACTCGCATCGCACATAATTTCAAAATCAAGATTCCAATCGGGTGCGGTGATTACGGGGGCAGAGATCAGTTTTTGTTTCAAAGTTTCAAAAGCTTGGAAGCAACAATGATCAAACTGAAATGGGACTTCTTTGTTTAAAAGATTGCTAAATGGTTTAGCAATCTTTGAAAAATCCTTTATGAACCGCCGGTAAAATCCTGCATGTCCCAAGAAGCTTCGAACGGCCTTGATGTTGCTTGGTGGAGGTAATTTGTCAATGACATCCACTTTAGCTCTGTCCACTTCAATGCCTTTCATGGAAATCTTGTGAGCTAACACAATGCCTTTCCTGACCATAAAGTGACATTTTTCCCAATTCAGCACAAGGTTAGATTCAATGCAACGTTTTAAAACAATATCAAGGTTAGACAAGCATGAATCGAAAGAAGTACCAAAAACAGAGAAGTCATCCATGAATATTTCGATACTTTTTTTGACTAAATCAGAAAAAATAGAAAACATGCATCGTTGGAAAGTGGCGGGAGCATTGCATAAACCAAAGAGCATCTTCCTATATGCAAAAATACCAAAAGGGCAAGTGAATGCTGTTTTCTCTTGGTCTTGTGGATTAACACAAATTTGGTTGTATCCAGAGTAACCATCTAGAAAACAATAGTATTTCTTACCTGCCAGCCTCTCTAGCATTTGGTCCATGAAGGACAACAGAAAATGATCCTTCCGGGTGGCGTTGTTGAGTTTCCTATAGTCAATGCACATTCGCCATCCAGTGACAGTGCATGTTGGAATCAGCTCATCTTTATCATTCTTGATCACTGTCATACCACCCTTTTTAGGCACCACTTGAACGGGGCTCACCCATTGGCTATCTGATATAGGGTATATCATTACTGCTTCTAACAGCTTTACTACCTCTTTTCTCACTACCTCCTTCATGGTAGGATTCAGACATCTTTGTGGTTGTGCAACAGGTTTAAAGTCTTTTTCCATTAAAATTTTATGCATGCAGTATGAAGGACTGATACCTGTTAAGTCTGACAAGGTCCAACCAAGAGCCTTACTATTTTGTTGTAAGACTTTCACCAATTTCTTTTCTTCATCCTCAGAAAGATTTGCATTGATGATTACTTGTTTCTGAGAATTTCCTGCAAGAAAAATGTATTTTAAATGTGAAGGAAGTACCTTGAGTTCCAACTTTGGTTCTTCTTCCTTCTTTTCTTCCTTTAGTCCTTCAAAGAGGGTTTGATGAACAGGTACTTCTTTGCAGGATTTTAACTGATGAAGATACTCTGAGGTGTCGTCATCTCCATCTTCTTCTTGAGTTTCAGTCAATGCTTTCTCTAAACCATTTTTCTTATGAAAGAATCTTCTAGAGTCAGAAATAACTTCATCGAGAACATCCACTCTAAAACATTCTTTCTTATCTACAGGGTGGTTGATGGCTTCAAGAACATTAAACTGAACTTCATCATTATGAACTCTGACAGTGAGCTTTCCCTCATCAACATCAATAAGAACTTTGGCAGTCTTCATAAAGGGTCTGCCAAGAATCAATGGGACTTCACTATCTTCATCCATATCCATTACTGCAAAGTCGACTGGGAAGAACTTGTCGACTTTCACTAACACATCTTCGATGACGCCATAGGGATGCTTAATAGATCTATCTGCTAACTGCAGCGTCATCCTAGTAGGTTTGATTACGACTGCTCCTATCCTCTTAACCATGGATAATGGTATGAGGTTGATGCTTTGCCTAAGTCAAGAAGAGATCTTCCCACAGATAAATTACCAATAGTAACAGGAATTGTAAAGCTACCTGGATCTCTAGACTTTTCTGGGAGAGTCTTTTGGATGATGGCACTGCATCCTTCATCCAGTTCGATTGTCTCCTCGTCGGTGAATCTTCTTTTCTTGGTGAGGAGATCCTTCATGAACTTGGCGTATGATGACATCTGCTCCAGCGCCTCAGCAAAAGGAATATTTATTTGTAACTGCTTGAAGATGTCAAGAAAACATTTATATTCCCTTTCTTTTTACTTCTCAGATGGAGCGTGTGGGTATGGTGTAATGCCTCGAGTTTTAAGCATGTAATTAAGCTTAGATTAAGCTCATGATTGAGGATCATAAATATGCTTACGGATATTCAGAGAAAAGCTTGAGAAAGAGAGATGTAGGCTGATTTATGAGTTTTCTGAGGTTCCACGCTGGGAAACAGCTCAGAAAACCAATTCTCTCTGGAGTGCCACGCTTGGGGCGTGGGAGCCACGCCTGGGGCGTGGGAAGTGCTCCAGAAAGTTGATTTCCTCTGGAATGCCACGCCGGGGGCGTGGGAGCCACGCCTGGAGCGTGGGAAGTGCTCCAGAAAGTGGATTTTCTCTGGAATTCCACGCCTGGGGCGTGGGGAGCCACGCCTGGGGCGTGAGAGCTCGGGCAGGGCCACTATTTAAAGCCCAAAACGCGAAAATTGAAAGAGAAAGGCTTCTTCTTCCTCCTTGAACGTCCAACCTCCATTGTTGGAGCTTCTAAGCTTGCTTTTGCTCCATAGTTCACCAAATCAAGCCCCTTAAACATCAATCTTGATGGAAAACACCTAGTGAGCTTAAATCCCTCATCCATTTCTCTTGAAAAACCCCAAATTTGAGAATCCCTTTCTCTAGGGAAGTTCTTGAAACTTGAGTTCGGCGAGGA